>CM044005.1:75586670-75726670 GCA_024085815.1 Flaveria linearis
ACTTAAAGATGCATTGACAATATCCTGCCTACTACCATTAGGAACAACCAGAAAAATTTGTCTAAAATCTCCTCCAAATACAATGACCTTCCCTCCGAATGGTAAGTGGTTATCGTCTTCACCCGCACAGGTTAGGAGATCTTTAAGAGTTCTGTCTAAAGCCTCAAAAGCATGTTTCTGAATTATTGGTGCCTCATCTCAAATAATCAAATTTGTTAATTTTAACAGTTGAGCAAAATCACTATTTGGCTTTACACGACAAAGTGAATCCTTATTTAGATTTAGTGGTATCCTAAATCTTGAGTGTGCCACCCAACCTCCTGATAATAATACCAATGCGATTCCACTCGATGCAACATTTACAACTATATCACCTATTGATCTAATAAACAAAGACAATGTTTTCCATAGAAAGGTTTTACCGATTCCCCTGTAACCATAGACAAAAAAACACCTTTTTTTCATTGACAACGTTAATAATATCATTGAAAATGTTGTGTTGCTCGCCTGTCAATGTATCAAAAAGTTTATGAAATTCATCTGTTAGAATATCTTTGTAGTAAGCCAATTCTTCATTAATGTGGACGTTGTTTGAAGTGTCTATCGAATCATTATCAAGTAAAGTTAGGTTCTTGATTTGATCTTTAGAAAGAGATAAACCTGTAACTATATATAATATAATATATATATATATATATATATATATATCTTATTAGATACGCTTAAAATTATTATTTTATATAAACTCATGAATATGTTAAAAATGAAGGTGTTCGCACCTGGAGCCTTTAGCAAAACACGTTGCTTGTATAGAATGTCATCCGATAAAAATTTCCACGTATTATCGCATACATAATCAGGTCTAGAGAGACTATTAAATATTAACATTGTTACTTTCTTACATAGTAACCAGATCCTTAAAGACTTGCCTCCTCTATTTCATTGATATATTCTTTATTATCATCTAAAAGGCCAAAAGCGTAACATGCATCTCTAAAAGTAGGAAACTCTTGTCCATTAACAATATGTATTTCCTCAAATGACATTGGCCCTTTAACCTTGTTAAGTAAAATTCATAAAAAATATGCTTCACCGACGGATGGGAATATAGAGTGAATTCTTCCAACGAGAAATCTCTTTTTCTTGGCTTCCAGCATTTTGCATCCGAGTTCCATACAGACTTTATAGGAAATTCAATATAGTTAAGCTCTCTCGCCTCACTATTAGAAGCATTGCAATTCATCCACTCTAAGGACATTATCAAGGCAACAGAAGGTTTGTTGAAAACATTTTCAATATCATCGTCTGTATCATATACAACTTGTTGTTGCCTAGGAAAATGAAAAGGAAGTCTCATAATTGATGGACACCTATAATGGATATCAAAGGCGTATATACGCCAAGAAGCCTCACATGCTTAAAGATAACGACATTCATAATATTCTTTAATCTCGTCAACTATATTCTCCTTACCATCGGCATTTTCATTATTCACAAGAGAAATAATTGTTCGATCAGGACCTTTGTTAATATACTTGAAAAAATACTTTATAGATCCTGCTTGATTGCACCATTCAACATGGATATGTGCTTGGTATTGTTGTAATAGTTTTTTATTGTAGGAAACAACACTTCTGTTGTCTAACTTCACACCATACTTTATAACATATGAACCAGAATCTCGTCGTCTGTATGTAGGGAAGCCATCAGCATCAATTGAAGTTTTCTCAGTAAAGTTTTTTTGGAAATTTTTTAGAACATTTACCAACAACCATGCATGGACATTTAAGATTATGACGTCCACAAGATCCATGTATCATGAACTCACTAACCAGGGAATATAAGTGAGGATCATTTGTTTTGTTTGGAATCGCAGCTGAAATTAGAGGAGCTATTTGGTCCACGCTTGGAAGCTTATGATTAGGATGCATAAACAAACAAATGTCTGTGTGCTGCAGTCCACGTTTTTGAAATTCAACCGTGTAGACAACTGCAGTGGATGAGCAAAAAAAATTTTTAAAATGTATACAGTGATAACATTTTCTACGATGAAAATATTAGCGTACCTGGTTGAACCTTGCCGAGAATTGAATTGACCTTTAAGTCTTTTGTCATTGAGTCGAGTTTGATATTAAATAATCTACATAAGATATCTGGTCTGTCCTCTGGATTAAGTGTCGTATCTTTAAGAAATCTTTTGACTTCTAGCCACTTAGGGTTACATGTGAAGGTTATTAAGAAATTAGGATACCAAACCACTTACACAAATACATAGCATCTAAATAGTTCTGCATCATATATCTAATACCACCTGTAAATGAAGAAGGAAGTATAACCTGTTGCCCAGTTATCCCCACGTTTGTGTCTCCCGTACCGGCCTCCTTTATAAGGTTTTCATAAGAGTCGCATCTAAGTACCTTTTGCTAGGAACGGATGAAGAGTAGTCTCTCACTTTCAATCATCGTATATGAATCAACAAAAGTTTGTTGAAAAAGTCTCTTGAAATTTAGAATCAATGAGAACTTGTTAAGTCTACTTGAATTCTATAGGCAAAGAACCCCCTCATTGGCAGACTATCATGTTTTTTTTTCCTTCTGCCTAATATTTCTGTGAAGGATATCAAGTCTATATCCATGAGTAATTAATTCGTTTTATTTTTGTGTGGGTTTTTACAAGTTAAATGTCAAAAAAACATTGTGGCAGAATGACTATTTTAATTTATTTAAATTCAAAGACAATTTTGAAATTTTAAAACTAATTTAAATTTAAAATAAAGGATATGTCGAAGTTAATTTAAATTCAAAAACAATTTTAAAAGGTATGTTTTCGGTAAATCTGCGAATATTTTTGACCAAAATATATTGAAACGTCTAAATCATTAGCCTTATATAAAGCAAGAATTTATAAACGGAATTTAAAGTTTAATAACATATTTAAAGGTTATTTTCCATAACTCATTTATAATTTCTCAATTACATTTTAATTCTCGTTTGTTAAGATCCCCTGTTTTAATTTAAATTAAAATATGATTACAAAATCATACAACTTAAAAATTACACCACAATATGGTTATTTCAATCCTAAATATGATCACTCGTGATAAAAAAATATAAAATCGTATAAAATATAGTCTACTACATAATAAAACGGGTCGCGTTGTAACATTCAAGTTTACAAAGAGAAATTAAGAAAAATAATTTAGAACATCTTTTCATAAAATCACAATATTAAACATGCAAAGCAACAATGGTTAGACAGAAAGCACATATGGGATATCATTAATAGTGATTTGCATTTACATTGTTAGCTTAAAAAATAATTTTAATACTATAAATGAAATTGGAGCAAGAAACATAAATTTGGCCTAAGAATCAACCGGTTAGATTCAAACATCCATCTTAATACTAATAAGCAAAATGGTGCAAGAAATACGATTTCAGCCTAAGTCTAAACCACTAAAACTAACATCATTCACAAAACAAATCACGGTCAAGCTTAAGATTCTTAAAACTATTGCCATGATCATAACATCTTCATTTTGCACATACCTGAAACAACAAACTTTCCCAACAGAAATACCATTGTTATGCAACATATACCTTGGAAACAAATTGTATCAAATGTTAAACATGTTCTACGTACTTGTATAAAACCATGTAAATGTATTATAAATATTATTACTTTACAAAGTATACAAATAGTGATGTACTTACAATGCGACGTGAAACTTATATGTTCAGCACAAGTCAAAAATAAGCCTTGGATTACTATGACAGTTTTCCTGTAGTCAATATACCACTTGTTAATCCAAGTTTACATAGACAAGCTGACAGAATGGTTGAGAGGATCCAAGACAGGATTATTGAAGAGCTCAGACAAAGGAGAAGAAAAAGGTAAATAGGCAATGTCATTGGTCAACTGGATGTTGAGGTGGACTCTAAGATTAGCTTCAAAGGGGAAACCTTGACTGATCCCCCAGTGACTGAACCTGTGAGCATTATCATAAAAACCACTACTTCAACATCATGTACCCTCAGAGAGACACTAATTGATGAAGGTGCTTCACAACCTCTCTCTGGCTAGAGTCTGACTGCTGAATCAGACAATTAAGGCCAAAGCTCTCTCCACCCTCAGTCACCAAGGCCTATGAGTGACAAAGAGAAAAGGAAATTGACTCCTGAGAAGATTGAGGAAGAGAAAAGAGAGAGGAAGAGAAAGCTAAGGGAAGAGAGTTCAACTTGTTCTTCAGGCTTCATAAAAGCTACAATTAGGGCAGCCCGCAGGCCAAACACTTAATATGATAAGTTGAGGGCCGACAGATTGAACTATTTGGGAACTAGGAACTATAACATTGATGAATTGATCTCTCTTCCCTTAGGAGAACTGAATAAACTGGCAGACTTAGAGCTGATAAAGGAGAGAAAGGAGGCAGAGGATGCAGAGCTGCTCCTCAAAGTTAAAAAGAAAAAAGAAAAAATAGGCTTTACAAACATACTACTACCCTCTCCCCAGTTCATGAAAATTTTGAGAGATAGGCTATGGTAACTGAACAACCTCAGGTTGATAAGGAGGTTGATAGACAAATCTTGATCAACTACCTGAGTGCCAAAGGTCTCTATTAGGCATCTGCACTTCTTCACCTCTCATATGAATACATTGAATTTGAGTATTTTAAGCAGCTAGAACAACAATTTATCAATAAAAAAAGGCTGCTGAGAGAAAGATAAGGGAAGGAGATGTAAAGTCAAGAGCCATCATCCAAAAGAGTCAAAAGAAGTCTGCTGATAGGAAGAGGATGATGAGCTTCTTGAAGCTGTATGGATTCTCAAGAAGGAGGCTTGGTCTAATATCTCTATCCACTATGGATGAGCACATTAGAGTGATCAAGAAGAAGATTAAAATGGAAAGCTTATGGACTTGCATTCCCCACCAAGCCAAGCTCCTCCTGAGGTTGAGGTTAAGTTGAACCAACTCAGACAATATAACCTGGACCTTCAACTGCATCTCAGCCAACTTCATCTTCTATTCCACAGCATGGTTCTGCTTCCTTTCCTTCTGAACCTATAAGGCAAGAGGACCTAATTAAGAGAGGCACAACAGAACAACCTAATACTTAAGACCAGCCCTCTCAGTTAAACACTTCAAAGAGTAAGAAAAGGATAGCCATGATTAAAGTATCTAAGAAGTCAAAGGCATCCACTTCCAAACCTCAGGATGAATCAGATCATCCTGAGAAAGTGCAAAAAGAGGCTACTCAATCAAGTCCTACTCAGGCACAGCCCGTTGCAGCCGGAAGACCAATCCTGTCTTGGACCTTTGCTGCTAATCCAGATAGATGGTATGTCATCAGAGAACAAGGTGGTCAAGATGTCTACTTATGGAAAGAGATCATTGATATACCTCTGCATGATCTCCATGACATGAGAAGTTAATATGAGAGTCTGAAGATCCTGACCAAATGATGAAGAAGGGAATGATCTTAATTCTAATAAGGACTATCAACTGCTAAACAATCTTCTCTGTTTTGGTAGCATCAGCATAGGGGTTTTTGTAAGGTTATATTAAAAGGCTAATGCAACCAAAGCAAGCAAAGGCTTCCTGCATGTATGCACTCTGTACAAAGTAGAAGTTCCTTCGTAAGTTTTGCACTCTGCACATAAAATATTCTAAGTGCAATATCTTCTGAAGCCAAAGACCAAATCATCTGAAGCCAAAGATGAAGTCTTCTGAAGCTTCAAAGAAAAAGTCTTCCAAAGCCAAATCAAGTGAAGACTGATTTCTTTCAAAAACATAAAAGAACATGCTTTCTCGGATGTACTTTTGCATAAAGCTTACCCACTTTCCATTGCAACTCTGAAGTCTCACCAACTTGCATGAGTTGGTGAAAAGGTCCATGCTTTTACAACTGTGCATTGAGGCCTAGAGTCTGTAACTTTCTAATTTATGTATTTTTATCCTTTTTGTATATATTAGGATGTGAGCTATAGCATGTCATAGTCACTAGTCAAAAGGCAATCTGCCTTTTGACTCTATATTGATCTTGCTATCGACCAATATTCCAACTGTCTTTCAAAGTATAGCCGATTGTAGAGTGAAGTATAAAGTATCTCAGGGTCTTGTATCTTGTTTTATGCATTGCAACACTTGTAAAAGAACATGATATTAATATACATCATTCTTGGAAACCATATCATATTGTCCTTGAGTTCTGTCTCCTTGTTTACTTGTGTTCTTTGCATCTTGTACTTAAACCCAGTTCCCTATTTGAACTTTAAAGTGTTCTAAAACTCTCTTCATTATAAGACTGATTGTATTGACCTCCCTTAACCGGTCCTACAGATATCATGCAATGTAAGGTTAAAATGTTTTGCAAGAAGTAGATGTCTTGACCTCCTTGATCTTTAGTGACATAACATCTATCTGGATTAGTAAAAAACGTCTAATACAAGACGGGTCTCTCTCCAGCAATAGGCTCTACTTTAATTTAACTTTGTTGAGCAGACTCTTCTTAAGCAGCCTCAGGATTTTTTACCCATCCTATGGTGTAGAGATGGATGTCTTGGACTTCTGCTTTTTCATTTTGTCCCTTCTTATGGCCATCCTTTTCCTATTGTATACTTTAACTGAGGAGACTAGCCTACAGTACTAGATTGTTCTTGTTTGTCTTCCTCAATTAGGTCATTTTCTTTCATAGGTTTAAAAGGAGAAGGGTCAGGACCCTGCTGTGGATCAGAAGATGAAGTTAGTTGTGGTCTAGTACTAGGTCCAAGTTGTGTTGTCTCTTGTGTTTCAACAATAACCTCAACTTCAGGTGCAACCTGACTTGGTTGAGAATGCAGGTCAACAAGCTCACCCCTTTTTATTTTCTGCTTGATCACTCTAACATGCTCATCCATGGTGGATAGAGACATTGGACTGTGACAACCCCGAAATTTAGGCCTGGAAATTTTCTTTTATTGGCCTAAAATGTGTATACCAAGCGTGATCAAAGCCCAACAAACAAACTAGCCCAACTAGGGCCCAAATCAGAATCCAACTCAAAAGGTATCGTTATAAAATGTCAATAAAAACATTATCCAATCCAAGGGATTCGTTCAAGTTCAAGGAAATCAAGGTAAAACTTTGCACGTAGAACAGTTAAGTAGATAGTACGAACTAACAACTTTTAGATAATCAGAATCATGCATGACGATTACATATGAAATAAAACAACTTTATAGCATTAAAACCTATCTTTGAGAGGAGATCTATCAGAAGAATCTTGCTTGAATCATACAAATACTCTTGATCTACAACAATGACTATGAAATTTCAAACAACACTGGGTAGGTTCTGAATTTAATGTGAATTGCAAATTTCTTATTTTAAATTTAATAACTATAATTAAAACCAATAACAACATTCCAAACGTGTACGATGATCAGATCCGTTAGACAAGTTAAGTTCATAACCGGATGAGAACCGTCTAACCAGACTGTTAAGTACTAAGCTATAGCAATTAAATATTATAGCGAGTCATAGTAATAATGATAAAATAACAGTGATAATAATAATGATAGAATTTATTAAACCATTTTAGATAGGAATCAATTAGGTTAAATTAAAATTTTATCAAATATATCCCGGGATGATGCGTGATAGAGGAAATTAGCGGTGTCAGAAGCACACTGTGTTGGAAGGCTCTCTTGTAAACACTGCCTATATAAACCCCCTTATAAACCTAGCCCCCATTAACATAATTCTTGCACCAACCAAAAACACACACTTCGAGAGAGAGAGAGATGACCGAGAGAGAAACCCCCCAGGGTTCCGGCGACCGGAGCAGCGCCCGCGAGCCTCCGCCGGTGAGTGAGAGCGAGTGGAGCACACAAAAAGGAAGGTCCCGACTCCTTAATCATGATGGTGATGGTGGTTTATGTGTTTTCACGTAGAGGTGACGATCTAGGTCACGAAAGACGATGATAGTGGTGGCATTGGCGGTCATCGAGTACAATAAGGGCTGAAATGATGATAGTGATGGTTTAGGCGGGCAGCGACGGTGATAAAGGTAATGGTGATGGTGGGATGCGGTCATCTAGTAATGGTGGTCATGGTGGCTATGAAAGGAAGGCAGCGGCGATGGTGGTGTTGGGTGGACCCTGTGAAGGCATACATGTAGACGACTGCTAGGGTTCCGGCCGGACTCCGGCCAAACTCCGACAAGTCCCAAAAGAAACCGAATCCCTTTCTGCATGTGTTTCTTTCAAGTAGATCTAAAGGTCTCAGGTAATGATTTAAGTTGTGCTTGATGATTTAAAGATGCTACACTCGATAATAGTCGTTTTTATGATTGTATAAGGGACCACCAACGAGATCTAAAGGTTTTGGAGGTTCCGGCGAGGTCCTCCGGTGAACGAGCGATGCTGAAGACGACTAAGGTGACAAGAGACGGTAGAGTATTGGAGGTGGTTGATGACAATAGGTGATATTGTTGCTATGGTCCAAGTTGGATGGTTGGTAACATGTTTAGCTAATCTGATTGGGCTTGATAAAGATATGGAGTATGAATCTGATTATGGTACGTTTGGACACAAGTCAAACACAAAGTTAACCATGGTCAATCGTGGTTAGGGCTGGTCAACCGAACGGTCAACTCTTAGAGAGATTGGGTTTAACGTTCGCTAATCGGGTGGAAAGGTATAACGCGCATTCATATTATAAAGAGTTATTATCATGTTTTATTGAGATAAGGGTTGAGCTCGCGGTATATAATCAAACAAGTAATAATTACGCAAAATAATAACACATACAGATGATATAAAAGATGATAATTAATAAGCGATAGGCGCTATTGCATAACAAAAATATATGCAATGTATTAGAAACACCTAAATCGTTTATACACGTATAAGTAATGATCATTCCAATACAATCCATGTTAATATGTTTATAACATCACTTATGAAATTATACCTAACACAATAGCTTCTAATGTCATCTTGTTACCATTCATATTTACATCGTTAATCAAAAGCATTATTATCGTTGTATTACTTGAAAAATCACAACCACAAGTTGTTAATAGAAATGACACACTAGTGTTATTATAAACATTATCATATTACCAATTATAACTTTAATAGCATATATATTATTATGTGTTATTATGCTATTCATAGCTATTATTATTTATTATTATTATTATTATTATTATTATTATTATTATTATTATTATTATTATTATTATTATTATTATTATTATTATTATTATTATTACTATTATTATATTACTACTATTATTATTACTACTATTATTACTATTATTACTATTATTACTATTATTACTATTATTACTATTATTACTATTACTATTATTATTATTATTATTATTATTATTATTATTATTATTATTAATGATACTTATAATGTTTATTTACCATAGATTATGGTTTTAGTTGCATTATCAAATTATTAATTATAATTCTTATTGATATTTTTTCACTAGTAATTAAACATAAACCTTATCAATTTTTATGAATACTATAAATAAGATTCCTATGGTTTTAAAATAGGAATCTTACTGGTTTTCTGTTTTCTGTTGCTCTTTACTGGTTTGTGTGATTTTAATCCTTGACTCTCCTTGAGTCTGATATAATTCTTGTCTTTTTCAGCTGACCGTTTAGTTCTGTGGTTTGTGCCTAATTGATTAGTGGTTATAACTTGCTGATTAGTTGTATAATTGTTAGTGTTTTGATATTAATTGCTGAGTAAGTTGTATATTGTTGGTTAAGTTGGTGTGTTGAGCATTTATGGGTTGTTGTCTTCATTTCTGGTCAATCTTAGAACTGTTCTCTACATAGGTTTCATTGGCTTATTTGAATCTATACTCAGGATAGTGTGTCATTGTTTGAAGTGGTGATCATTGTTGCTATTTTTTGATTAAGTTCTGGTCCATCGTGTACTGTTGACCGCGTGTGACGGATTGCTTTTGATTGTGCTTTACTTCTGCTACAATTGCTTTTTTAGGGGTTGTTCTAGTGGACTCTGTCAGGTAATATAGACAGCAGGTGTCATTATGCTGCCCCGAGATCATGTTCGGTGACGAGAGGTGCGAATACAAGGAAAAAGGATTTTAGATTAAGAGTGGCATCGTGGAATGTAGGAACCCTAACTAGTAAGTTACTAGAGTTAATTAATGTGCTAAGGAAACGTAGGGTCCAGATAGCGTGTCTCCAGGAGACTAGATAGCGGGGTGAGAGAGCAACAGAGTGCAATAGTTATAAACTATGGTATTCAGGGTCTGAC
This sequence comes from Flaveria linearis, assembly GCA_024085815.1. NCBI lineage: Eukaryota > Viridiplantae > Streptophyta > Magnoliopsida > Asterales > Asteraceae > Flaveria > Flaveria linearis. The sequence goes on from CM044005.1 coordinate 75,596,955, forward strand.
GGAACGAAAAATGGAGTAGGGTTTCTAGTTGCTAAGGAACTCCAAGATAATGTAGTGGAGGTAAGAAGATACGATGATAGAATTATGCTGTTAAGAATAGTAATAGGGGATGAAGTAGTGGCAGTAGTTAGTGCGTATGCTCCACATGTTGGACTAGGAGAAACAGAAAGAAAAAAGTTCTGGGAGAGTTTAGATCATGTTATGGGTGACATACCTAAAGACGAAAAAATATGCATAGGAGGAGATTTTAATGGGCATATCGGTAAGGATAATGACCACTTCCAGTTGGTGCATGGAGGCTTCGGGTATGGCCTTAGGAATGAAGGCGGTAAGGAGCTTCTTGACTTTGCAGTAGCGCATGACTTAGGAATCATAAATTCGCTTTTTAAGAAAAGAGAATCGCATCTAATCACGTTTAGCAGCGGCGGGACACACACGCAGATAGACTATTTGTTGACGAGGAGAGAAGACCGTAGCTCGTGGAAGGACTGTAAGACAATCCCAGGAGAGACAGTTGTGACACAACATCATATGTTAGTGGCGGATATACGCGTGAAGAGACCAATTGTCTAACAAAACAAGAGAATTAGACATACGATCAAATGGAGCCAGCTCAAGGACGAAAACATTACCATTTTTAGAGATAAGGTCATACCAATGAACCATCCTGGACCATAGGAAGACGCAAACCAAAAGTGGGAGGCCATGGCAAATACGCTCATCCAAGCAGCTAAAGAAATGCTTGGAGTTACAACAAAGAGGACAGTCGACCATAAGGAATCTTGGTAGTGGAACGAAAATGTACAGGAGAAGATACGAATTAAACAACAAAGTTTTAGAGAGCTTATACGCTGTAACAATGAGGAAGAACGCCCACAGCTAAAAGATAAATACAAGGAGGCTAAGAGAGAGGCGAAGAAATCGGTGTCAGAGGCAAAGAACACGGCGTATGAGATGATGTATAAACGACTAGAGACGAAAGAAGGAGAGCATGACATGTTTAAGTTAGCCAAGGCAAGAGACAGTAGAAGACAAGACCTGAGAATTGTGAAGTTTATAAAGGCTGCGGATGGAAAAGTTTTGGTGAACGACAATGACATCAAGGGGAGATGGAAAACTTACTTCGATAACCTTTACAACATAAAGAACCCAAATCAACAAGCTGAGATAGATAATACAACTCAAACAACACAACAAAACAATTGCTATTGTAGAAGCATCACAGTAGACGAAGTTACGAGAGCTATGAAGAAAATGGGAAGGGTTAAAGCGGTGGGGCCAGACAACATACCGATTGAAGTGTGGAAATGCCTGGGAGATGAGGGGCTCAAATGACTAACAGATTTATTCAACACTATCTTTACGACAGGGAAGATGCCGGACCAGTGGAGAACCAGTGTCATAGTCCCCATATATAAGAAAAAAGGAGATGTACAAAGTTGCGAAAATTACAGGGGAATAAAGCTATTGAGTCACACGATGAAATTATGGGAAAGATTTATTGACACGAGAATTAGACGAGAAACTCAGATAGCGTCAAACCAATTTGGATTTATGCCAGGACGCTCTACGACAGAAGCAATACACGCCATAAGGAGGATAATGGAGAAATACAGAGAAAAGAAAAGGGACCTCCATATGGTATTCATCGACCTAGAAAAGGCCTATGACAGCATTCCGCGTCAACTAATTTGGGAAAGTCTACGACTTAGAAGGGTACCAGAGAGGTATATCAAAATAATCAAGGATATGTATGACGGGGCAAAAACGTGTGTGCGAGCCCCGATCGGAGACACAGACTCATTCACAGTGGAAGTGGGACTCCACCAAGGATCGGAACTGAGCCCATTTCTCTTCACAGTAGTGTTGGATGAGATGACCAAGTCTATACAGTAGCCAGTTCCGTGGTGCATGCTCTTTGCGGATGATATTGTCTTAATATCGGAATCTAAAAGGGTGCTTAACGACAAGCTAGAACAGTGGAGAGCAGCACTAGAGCGCAAAGGTTTAAGGATAAGTCGCTCTAAGACAGAATACATGCATTGTAACTTTAGTGGTGAGGCGGAAGAGGACACCCAAATCAGTATTCAGGGTATGGCAGTCCCACAAACGTCTAGGTTCAAATACCTGGGCTCGTACTTGCAGGAGGACGGAGAGATACACAGCGATGTAGCGCACCGTGTTCAAGCAGGATGGTGCAAGTGGAGAGCAGCATCAGGGATCCTATGTGATAAGAGGTTTCCAGCAAAACTAAAGGGAAAGCTATATCGGGTGGCAGTACGTCCAGCTATGTTATATGGAACAGACTGCTGGGCCATAAAGAAATCGCAAGAGAAACAAATAGAGGTAGCGGAAATGCGAATGCTGAGGTGGATGTGCGGTCACACAAGACTTGATCGGATATGAAACGAAGTGTTTCGACAGAAGCTAGAAGTGGCTTGTATCGCAGATAAAATACGAGAGGGAAGATTAAGATGGTTTGGGCATGTCAAGAGGAGACCAATAGCGGCACCAGTTAGAGCAGTAGAGAACATCATCTTAGAGGGTAGGAGGAGTAGAGGAAGACCTAGATTGACTTGGGATGAGGTAATTAGGCGAGATATGATACAATTGCACCTCTCTGAGCACATGATCGAGTATAGGAGTGAGTGGAGGAGTAGAATTAAAATTAAGGAGTTCTAGTTCGACCTATAGGCAGGAAGGGTATTTGAAGTCTGGTTGCGGGGCCTGATGTCTAAGTAGCCCATATCTGCCCTTTAACGGTGATTCTACATGCACCTAGGATATATGTATGCTATGTGTTGTATGATTTATTGTGTACTGTATGCTATGTGTTGTATGATTTATTGTATGATGTCTTGCTATCGATATGGCTTTTTGTATACTGTATGCTATGTGTTGTATGATTTATTGTATGTTGTCTTGCTATCAAGTATATATGGCTTTTGCTATCGAGTTGGGGGTCTCTTTGGAAGCGGTCTCTCTACCTAACAAGATAGAGGAAAGACTCGCCTACACTTACCCTTCCCAGACCCTGCTCTTGAGTGGGATATACTGGGTTTGTTTGTTTGTTTGTTTATGGTTTTAAAATAATATGGTCATCTTAAATTGACACCTGTGCTAATGTTGTTGTTATTATTATTATTATTATTATTATTATTATTATTATTATTATTATTATTATTATTACTATTACTACTATTATTACTATTACTACTATTACTACTATTATTACTATTATTACTATTATTACTATTATTACTATTATTACTATTATTACTATTATTATTATTATTATTATTATCATTATTATTATTATTATTATTATTATTATTATTATTATTATTATTATTAATGATATTTATAATGTTTATTTACCATAGATTATGGTTTTAGTTGCATTATCAGATTATTAATTATAATTCTTATTGATATTTTTTCACTAGTAATTAAACATAAACCTTATCACTTTTTATGAATACTATAAATAAGATTCCTATGGTTTTAAAATAATATGGTCATCTTAAATTGACACCTGTGCTAATGTTACTATTGTTGAAGTTATCATTAATGTTATAACTACTGCGCTTATTATCAATTAGGTTGATCACTTAGGACTTGACAAAAATGGTGGGGTATTGTTCGATTCCCTTTAATTACTCGTAGCAATACTATAAGCTATCTCGATAATAATAAACCCTATTACTACAATTAAAACTATAATCTTATTATTATCATTAGGACTATTAATATAACACCTAGTTTATTACTAAACGTTGCAATGAACATTACCATATATATACATCATGAATAATGAACACACTAATACTATTATTACTTTAACATATATGTTACTCAACCTGAAGTTATTATAATCAAAATTATCATTAGCGTCATCGTCATCATCATTATTCTTAATATTATTATTATCACCATTATTGTTATTATTGTCACCATTAACCTTAATGAAGTCAACCTTAACGTTATTATCTAAAATATTATTATTTTACTAAGCATCACCATGATATTAGCTATAACTTTATTATTATGATCACGGTAACTATTAAAGCTAAATCTTATTGACTACTATGAACAATATTGATAAATTTTAAGATTTATAAAATAACACCAATACTAAAGGTATTATTTAATGTGACCCTAACATGACAACATATTTGGTATCGATAATATTATTACGGATTTTTATTATTATAGTTATAACGACCCTTATGATATTAACACTATTAACACAAATATGGCAAGTCACTCATAACAACATTACTGCTTGTTACTATTATTATATCATATTATTCCTTAAATACAATTAATCATTAACATTGATAATAGGAAGATTAGTCTCAATACTATTCATAATGATACTATGGCTAATTGTAACACCCATATATTTTTTATAGGCAAGAAAGAAACAATGAACGTGAATAAAAGAAGGAAATTTAATTTACCCCAAGTAGAGGGGTTAAAAGTGTCAAAAGGACAAAAAGAATAAAAAGTTGGTGCATAAAGGGATATGGTCGCCTATAATCCCCTGCACACTTCTTCTAATTCGGTTTTAGAGAGAGAAAGAGCAGAGAATTCGGATTCTAGAGAGAAGAAGAAGAAGAATTCGAAGTTCAAGGCAAGAATTTGTGTTTTTAAGATGTTCTTGGCTAGACTTAGCTCCGGTTGTATGCTTACATGTGTTTGTGTTTTCAGTGTGTGTGTCTTTGTGGGTTTTAGGTTGTTGAGTTCATAGCAAACGGGTTTGAAGAAGTCTACCCGAAAGTTTGGAAAATGTGAGTTCTAGAACCCCCTTTTTAACATATTTTAAATAATTTTGGGGCTGGAAATACATGTGTGCACATTTTTATAAAATGGGTTTCTACCCGTAGGTATGTGTATGAATGTGTATGTTTTGGGTGTAACTTTGGGATTGATTATGGTTATGTTCATTTTATAATGCTTAGAATGTTAATACTAAGCTTAGATTATGATATATGATGCTTTGGGGACTGATTTATGTTGAATAGGTGAAAGTTGGTTGCCCATGCGCCTAAACAGAGGCCCATGCGCCCAACGGTCAAATTGCCTAAGTGTGCCCAACCGCCCAGAAACCCAAACGCCTAAATAGTGTCCAACCGCCTAAGTGACCATGCGCCTAAGTCAGACCCATGCGCCTGAATAGTAACCATGCGTCTGGGATTTGCCCAGAATGAACTAAATGTTGGGCCATGCGCCTGAATAATGCCCAACCGCCCAAAAAGGGCCATGCGCCTAAGTATAGATGTTAAGTATAAGTCAGACGCCCGCATAGCGGCAAAACGCCTAAACAGGAAGACCCAGTATTTTAGGATTTGACCTGATTTGACTTATGGGTTATGATTACCCATTTTAAGTATGATTATGGAATGGTTTAGGGTTATGGTATGTATGATTAATGTATGTATTTATGTGGTATCTTTTAATGGTAATCAAACGTATTTATATTATATTATAAAATACGTTAAATATTATGTTATTTAACGTGGTATGACAAATGAATGAAAGAACGTAAAGAATAACGTAACAAAGTGAAAGATAACAAAGATGAGAAATAAAACGTAATGAATGAAAGAATGGATCGCAAGCAAATAGAAAGGAGGTGCACGACCATGTGTCGTTAGCTCAACTATGATGCGGGTTAGCTACCCCAAAGGATGCACACAGGGTCAATCATTGAGATTGACAAGACCTTTAGTATGCCCTAGATGACTGGGTCAGCTTCGTACACAATGTTCATGGTTTAATTACCACAGGCCCAGCATCAGCTTCGTGCACAATGTTCGGGGTATTACCAATTGGTTTAAATGAATGGGAGAGATGACTTGCCCTACGTGACTTGCCCTAGGTGACTTGGTCAGCTACGTGTACAATATTCGTGGTTTAATTACCACAGGCCCAGCATCAGCTTCGTCCACAATGTTCGGGGTAGTGTCATCGATCCGTATGAAAGTAAAAGAATGACATAAGTACGAAAGAGAGAAACCAAGTAAGAAAGTAAAAGAACGATGTAAAGTACATTATAAAAGAATGAGAATGAAAGTAAGAGATAATGTAAAGTATGAAACAACAGAATGTATACGGAAGAGAACGTTAATGACAAGCATGAAATGGAAAGAATGTATGAATATGATGGTGATGGAAAATGAATGATAATGAAAGTTAATAATAATATTTTCTATCTGTACGTACGATGCATGATCGCGTATGAAAGTAAGAAAGGTTTTAACAAAAGTAAGGTACTTTATTTATAAAACTAGAACTCACTCAGCAACGCTGACTTTTATGTATTTTCCAGTTGGCAGGTAAGAGTTGCTGAGGATGGCACGGGGCAGCTACTTGGCTTATTTTTGGATGGCATCCATTTTATATTGCGATAATGTTTTTATGATGTAAAGAAACAACTGATGTTTTGTAATGTAACAATGATGTATTACTTTTCAAAAGCAATTATGATTATAAGAAATGGTTTTAATTAGTTTTCCGTTGTAATGTTTACAATAAATGCATGGTTTACGTGCGATGAATGACCAACTGTGAGGTACCCGGGAACGGGGCCTTACAAGTTAGTATCAGAGCCAAAGTTTTAAGTAAAATCGGTAAATATTTTCAAAAGAAACCTAAACATAAACTGAGAATGGGACAAAGGAAAGGGATGCCAATCCGAGTATCTACGTGCCATCAGGTATTTTCTTAAATGTTAACCAGTATTTTGTGCGCATGTTATTTGACATGTTTTTCCTTAGTAGATTTAGATGTTGATGTAGTTAGGATATGAAATGCTTGGAGTATAAAGAGTAAAGTAAGTGGCTAATCACAACTGGACACTGTAATTAGGGACTTAATATACTTGACATAAACTGAGCTATTACCTTGAATGATCATGTTAGTGTTTGAATCTTATAGTGTGTTAGAGGATGGATGAAGGTAGATCTTCTAAGGCTTCATGAGGCATAGTACGTGGTGGACGTGGTGCTGGACCATGGCTCACAAGGTGAAGGCCCAGGGTTGAAAAGGTGACCCATGAGGAGCCTGAGACCCCTCATCCGGAGGGTGGTGATGAGAGTGCTAATTTGAGAGCCTCGGTGAAGGAGACCGTGGTGGAGGAGGTTCATCAGGTCATGCAGACGATTCTGCCATCTGTGGTGACCGAAGTGATTAAAGCTGTTAGAGAAGGAGAGAGGAAGGATAGGAACAGGTCCTCGGAGGAAGAGAACAACTGAGACCGAGACAGTTATCCTAATGAAGAGGAAGAGGAGGAAGAAGTGCCTGTGCTGGAGGCAGTATGAGGCTGTAACTATGGGGCATTTCAAAGATGCAAGCCCCTACCTTTGACGATAATGGCACTACTACTGCTGCTCACTGATGGGTGAGGGAGATGGAGGCTATCCTTGAAATCAGCGAGTGTCGGGAGGACCAGAAGATGAAGTTTGCCACTTATTCGTTTATGGACTCGACTCTATGTTGGTGGGACAACATTGTCCAAGCCGAGGGTAGTAGGGTGATCGGTAGAATGAGGTGGCCAGAGTTGAAAAAGTTGGTGATTGAGGAACTCTGTCCTCGTCGGGAGTTGGATAAGGTGGAGAGAGAGTTCCTGCAGCTGGAGGCGGGAACCATGACACATCAGCAGTACACCACCAAGTTCAACGAGATGGCATGCCTGGTGTCGGATCAGGTGACGCCCCTATCACGAAAGATCAAAAGATACATCCAGGGCTTATCGGTGGATATCCGTAGGCATGTGATCGCCGCCCGACCGAGTACGTTTTAGTCGGTATTTGATTTGGCGGGGAGGTTGTATGATGAGAGGGAGGTGATGGTGGGCGAGGGGAAGAAGACAGGTGGTGATGACCGGAACTGGAACAGGAAACGGTTCGGGCATGGTGGCTTTACCCCGAATAACAAGAAAGTGAGGGTGGATGATCGACGGGTTGTTGCCATAGGCTCGGGAGTGAAGAAGTACGGTAAGTGTGGGAAGGAGCACGCTGGCAAGTTCAGGATGGGGATTAAAGTTTGTTTCAAGTGTGGGAGGCCCGACCACATCTCTAGAGATTGGAGAGTAGTGAGGTGCTTTAACTGTGGTGAAGTAAGCCACCTGAGCAGGGAGTGCGAGAAGCCGAGGGCAGAGAGTTCCGGAGCAAGGAAGAAGACCGGAACTGAGGAGCAAAGGGCAAGCGCCAGGGCATTCACAATGACTAGGGAGGAGGCTAAGATGGACCCCGATGTTGTGTCAGGTACGTTTCTAGTAAATCAAACTCTTACTTCTGTGTTATTTGATTCTGGTGCTAGTAGGATTTTCATTTCTACTGCCTTTTATGCTAAGTTGCCCATTAGGAGTAAATGTATTGATGAGCCCTTCGATATAGAAACTGCCATAAGTAAGTCTATAAGGATTTCTGAGATGATAGAAGGCTGTGACATAGAATTAGAAGGTCATAAGTTTCCCGTTAGACCATTTATGATGACCTTAGGAGGGTTTGATGTAGTCCTAGGAATGGATTGGTTAGCTGACTACGAGGCGAACATTATGTGTCGCAAGAAGTTGATTAGATTGACAACGCATGACCGGAGTTCGGTGACGATATACGGTGATCGTGTTATGACGATTCCGAAAGTGATTTCGATAGCGGTGGTGGGAAAGTGCCTGAGGCGTGGATGTAGTGCTTATTTGGCCTACGTAAAGGATGTAGACACGTTCACACCACAAGTGTCTGATGTACCGGTGGTGTGTGACTTTCCCGATGTGTTTCCAGAGGACTTATCAGGTGTTCCACCAGATCGCGAAATCAAATTTCAAATTGACTTGATACTCAGTGCTCAGCCTGTAGCTAAGGCATCGTATCGGTTGGCCCCGACTAAGATGAAGGAATTCATGGAGCAACTGTAGGAGTTGCTTGATAAGGGTTTCATTAGACCAAGTATCTCTCCTTGGGGTGCTCTGGTCTTGTTTGTAAAGAAGAAGGATAGTAGCATGAGGATGTGTATCAACTACCGTGACTTGAACAAGTTGACGGTGAAGAATCGGTATCCATTACCGAGGATTGATGACTTGTTTGATCAGCTTCAAGGTGCCAGTTGGTTCTCGAGGAGAGATCTTTGATCTGGCTACCATCAATTAAAAGTGAAGGAGCAAGACATTCCTAAGACATCTTTTCGCACGCGTTACGGACACTACGAGTTTCTTGTTATGTCTTTTGGTTTAACTAACGCGCCAGCTGCTTTTATGGATTTGATGAATTGAGTGTGTCGGCCGATGTTGGATAAATCAGTGATTGTATTTATTGATGATATCTTGATTTATTCGAAGAGCGAAGAGGAGCATGCCGGTCACATTCGGGAGGTGTTGGAGACGTTGAGAAAGGAAAAGTTGTATGCCAAGTTCTCCAAGTGTGCTTTTTGGTTGTGCGAGCTACAATTTATTGGTATGTGGTAAATGCTGAGGGAATCATGGTGGACCTGGCAAAGGTTGAGGCCATGATGCAATGGAGGTCTCCAAAGACGCCATCCGAGATTCGTAGCTACTTAGGATTGGCGGGTTATTACAAGAGATTTATTCAAGACTTTTCCAAGATAGCCTCACCTTTGACCAAATTGACTCGCAAGGATGTGAAGTTCGTGTGGGGTCGAGAACAGGAGGATGCTTTCGAGGAGTTAAAGGTGAGATTAACACAAGCTCCTGTCTTGACATTACCCGAAGAGTGAAGACTTAGTCGTCTATTCGGATGCCTCTTATTCTGTGACAGGATCTCAGCCTCTCGTGTTGATCAATTAGATTATGTTTGCAGCGGATTTAGCTCATTAATTAGCAATTAAAGCAAGAACATAAAAGATATTTCAAATTAAAGCATGAACATAGAGAGAAGAGTTTCTGCAAAACAATAAATGTTCTATTGGTTCGCACGTTTCGGCAATTAAAACAGTATGGTTACCCATCCTTTTATAGGCGGCAAAAGAATGGGCGTGATGTCCTTTTTCTGACATCACTGAATATTCAAATTACAATTGACAAAACATAAAACTACTGAAGATGTCAACAACTGACATCTTCTTACAAAAGTTCCTAAGTACTAACAAAAGTAAACTACTGAAACTATAACAGCTGAAGAACATTCTCTTCAGCTGTTGTACAACTACTGACACAAAATAAACTTCGGAAAAGGAAAAACCACCACAACAACTGAAGAGGACTTCTTCAGTTGTTGAGACAAACTCTGTCTTCAGTACTTGGTCTTCAGACTTGGCTTCGGAAGATGAAACTTCGGAAGATGTTACTTCGGAAGATGTAACAACTGATGACTTCAGTAGATATCATCAGTTGTTGTCTTCAGTCTTTTTCTTCAGACTTTGCTTCGGAAGATAGAACAGCTTCGGAAGATGTAACAACTGATGATCTCAGTAGATATCATCAGTTGTTGTCTTCAGTCTTTGTCTTCAGACTTTGTGCTTCGGAAGATCTTCAGTTCTTTAGATCTTCAGCCTTTTGATATCTTCAGCTGATGATCTTTAGTTCTTTGATCTTCAGAATTTGTTCTTCAGACTTCATCATCTCAGCAGAGAGCTGGCACTAAGATGCTCTCGAGCCTGACATTCAGGCAAGAGAACACAATAGCTGATGAGAGTCTTCAGTTCCTCTCTGACCTTCCGGCAAGAGAACACAATAGCTGATGAGAGTCTTCACTTGTTGTTGTAGTGGCATGTGGGACTTAGAGGTTTTCCTGATCTTGGCTCATTGGTTCTTTTGGTCCAACAAACTCCCCCTGAACCAATGCAGCCAAAACCTCTAATTATTGGATGTCCCACTTATTGGTGGCATAAAGATTGGTCTATTTCCTCCTAGATCAGATTAGGAGTTGACCCAGATAAGCACTGGCCGGAGAGGTAGTCTCAAGTGTTTGTTTGGCTAAGTATGGATGGGAGCTCTGTCTTGGGGAATTGGACACAGAGCTGTTCCCCCATCCATGAGATCTACCTCCCATGTACAAGCCGGTAGGATTCTCGGGTGTAGGCCTGAAGGAAGATCATTTGTTCTTCTTTGGACAGGTCTTCAGGCGCACCATCAAATAATCCTTCCCGACCGTACAGCTCTGAGATGAACTTGACCTGTCTTCCATTTTTGAGCTCAAGTGTTGTGGTTTGCCTGTATGCAAACTCATCAGGATGTTTACCCTCCAACAACAGATTGAGCTCGTTCCTATGGAAATTCTCAAGCCTCTTATAGACCAGACCCTTCCTGACCACCCTATTATCTAGCATTGAAAAGGGTGATCGGCCGGCTCTATAGGCTTTCTCGAATTCCTCTACTATTTCCCAGGGTGTTATTACAAAAGCCACAGAGATCACTTCATCTACGATTCTCTTTAGTTGGCTTTTGTATCTCACAGGCATGTCCTTTTTGACTATCCTGTGAGACACCCTTGGGTCAGGCCAAGTTCTCACCTTATCCCTTTCATATTGATAGGTTTGTTTCAAGGTGAATAATCTCAGAGCTTCTTTCTGCATATTTATTATAGAGGTCGAAGCAGCATAACATTTGTCAATGCTTTTCAGCATTTCCTCATCATGTCGCTTTTGCTGCTCCTCCTCTTCTAACTTAGCCCTCACAGTGTCCTGCTGTGAGGTGGGAGTGATGGTTTGTGATTTGGCTTTGGGTAAAGGTATAACTGCTGAAATAGGCAAGCTATCCTCCTCATCCTCCTCTTCTTCTTGCAGCCTCAACACCCTTCTCTTCTTCATCAAGGGTGGATTATTGGCTGTGGGTTTTGGTGGTGAAGGGGTTGGTTTTGTGGGTTGTGGTTTGGTGGTTGGTGTGGGAATGTTGGCAGGCACCGCTAGCAGCCTGGAGATAAGGGCTGGTTTGGTTAGCTTTACTAGCAGTGTCCTGTTCCCAACACCGGCTTCAGATAGGGCCTCAGCGACCAGTCCCTTGGTAAAATCACCGGCTGAACAGATCTTGGTGGTTATTGCCAAGAGTCTGTCCCTGGTCCATGCCTTAACATCAAGGACTGGTCTGCCCAGGTACTTCGAAGTGAACCTACTCATAGCCTCAAGTTTTTGTCTTTCCTCTTGGCTAAGAGTAGTCCATCGGTACTCAATCTCCCTCTTCTCCATATTCCTGATCTCTTGATCTAGCAAGGCAGTGTCCTTGTCAAAGCCTTGCCTGAACAGCTGTTCAATGACTTTGTTCATTGAACGGGTATGTTCAGCATCAGCCTCCTTGACAAGGGCTGCTAGATCAGGATCAGCCACCTTCTTTCCCTCTCCCTTATTCTTATCAGTGACACTGAAATCCTTTTGGATGTCAGTCACTTTTATTGGCTCTACCTCCCTCTCTTTCCTCTTCCCCTTCTCCCTCACCTTCCCAGTCTCCTCAACCAACTCCCTCTCAACCACCACCTCTTTCTCTGCCTCTCCCTCTTCCTCACCCCTCTTCCTCTGGCTTGCACTGATGTCTCCCCCTTTTTGGGTGCATTGGTTGGGGTTTGACTATCAGCAAGCGCCTTAGAAACGGCAACCTCCACCAAGGGTTGTATGTATGTGGGAAGCCTCTCATCAAGGGTCTGAATTACTATATTTTGAAGTATGGGTGTGATGAGAGGTAGGGATTTCTGGAAGATAGCATCCAGCTGCTCAGGGGGGTTCTGACCCTGAGAGCTAGTGCCAGAAGCAGGGGTTGGTGGCCGAGTTTGTGGGGTTGGCTCAGTGTTTGTGAGACCTTCGGGTGAAGGTGCCATCTGTTGGGTAGTGGTGGCAGATGGACTTCTATCCTGAGTCATCTGAGCAAGCAGCTCTTTGAGTCTGCTTATCTCATCCTCTAGGATAGTGTTTTGGGCGACTACATCATAGAAGAAGCTCAGGTCATCATCAGCATGAGCTGAATCACCTGACCTCCTGACAGTGTCAGGATGTACATGTCCTGAGTGTGGCTCAGTAATGACATGTGCCCCTTGTTCATGGTACTGGGGACTTCTAGCCTCCGGATTGGATCCATCATCGGCCATTGCCTCTGGTGAGGTCTTAGTGATGTTACCAGCTTCACCCTGCTCAGATGTTGATGCAGAGGAAGTGGCAGCCTCACCAGATTGTTCTATCTCCCTAACCACACTGGGAGATTGAACGGATTCTCTGTGCTGTGGGCTCCCATCGGCACTTGTACCCACCCCCTCTTCGGTTGGAGTCTCCCCAGGTGTAATAGGTTTCTGGGGAGAGGGTTGTGGAGTGCTCAGATCGGTCAGCACTTTGGCTATTGCCAATGTTAGGCTTAGTGGGGCGGTCTCATCAGGAGAAGGGCTAGAAGCAGTGTGCACATGGGGAGGACTGTGCTCTTCAATGGTAGTCTTCTCAAGTGAGATAGACCCCAGTAATGTGGTTGCCCCTATATTGGCTACATCAGGCTCCTGTGGAGAGGAAGCCTGTGCGGTTGTGGTGGGTGGAGTCGTGGTACCTGCTGGGAGAATCGAACCAGCCGGCACATCCTGCCTTTGTGTTGCAGGGGCATCCTCAGGGGACTCATCTCCCTGAGTAGCCTTTGTGACCTTCTTTTTGGCTTTTGGCTTGGTGGGGACTTTGGATTTTGAGGTGGAGGCTGTGGGTTCCTGCTGCGTGGGTTTTCGCAGCCGGCCAGCCTGTTTGAGTGTGTGGTCAGTGTTGTGCCTGGAGTATACCTCGGCTAGAACAGCCATGGCAGGGACCCCAGTGCCAACTAGTCCCTCAGCCTGAAGCTGGTATTCGATCATGGCCATTATGAACCGTGGATATAAGTTCCAACGGTTTGAAAGTGGTTTTGTGGCCATGTCCTTGAGTTCCAAAAATAAAATATCAGTAAAATTTAGTGGTTGTTTCTCAAGGATAGAATACAATACCTGTTGCCACCTTGTTGACATCTGGTCCCATGAGGAGGTTTTGGGAGCCAGACAAACATTTACCATGTGGAAGATCAATCGTTGAGGGTCAGGGAAATGTTTCTTCAACAAGGTAGAGGCTGATAGGTTACCCTGGTAGTCGTTGGATGTGAATGATAGATCCAGGGTACCTTTGGGGTAGGAGGTTGGGTAGGTGGCATCTTCCAGCTTTAGGGTTTGGCGTATAGTAGCTGGATTGATAACCACGGTATGGCCGTTGACGGAGGACCGGAGAGAGACCTCGCCATCATGCTCTCCAGTGTGGACGGTCACATTTGTCCAAAACTCCGTCAAGGAGTTGGTGTATATGGTGGGGTTGATGAGAAATGCCGTTTTGTATGGGGAGGCGTGCATGAGATCGACGGCATTGTGAAACTTGGGCCATAATGGCGATTTAGTGAGATGTGCGACACAGTTGTGTCTAGGCTTTATGTGCAAGGACGCCATTAATGGTGTGTGTGGGAATTTCAGAGGGTTTGGTAAGATTAGGGCAAGTGAAGTAAATGCTCTGAAAGTAAGATATTTATAGGGTAGGCTAAAGGTTGAAAGAAAACTACTGAAGGTTTTGGTGTTAGTCATCAGTTGTTATAACACCTGATGACATGGTTTTAACCTTCAGTGTTTGTAACTTCCGAGGACTTGGTATTAGTCTTCAGTAGTTGAAACTACTGAGACCTTGGTTTTGTCCTTCGGAAGTTGTAAACGTCGGAAGAATTACTATCTTCAGTAGTTATGAACTACTGATAACCTAGTAGTCTTCTTCAGACGTTGTAACAACTGAAGACTTGGTGTTAGCCTTCAGTAGTTGTGAACTACTGAGATCAGTAGTTGTGAACTACTGAAGACATGGTATTGCTTCAGGTGTAAACAGCTGAGGACTTGGTGTTAGTCATCAGTAGTTGTGAAACTACTGAAGACATGGTTTTGTCCTTCAGTTGTTTGGATATGAAACAGCAGCTGTTGGTATCAGCTGATGTGAAATTTCTCATCAGCTGTTTCCGTCAAATCAGTTGTTTCATACTGGCCTCCACATTTACTCATCAGCTCCTTTTGGCTGACTTTCAGATGTTTCATTGACCCTTCAGCTCTGGAGAATATTTGCCTTCAGCTCTTGTGATCAGATGTTCACAAGTGCTGATGAAATAGTCTTCCGAGCTGGTGAACAAATTTTGCAGTACTTGTGTAAGATTACACATCAGTACTTGTGAACAAAATTCGTTCTTCAGTACTTATTTATTGAAAATCATACATCAGTAGTTGTAATCCACCTCACTACATCAGTTGTTTACAATAAATTAAGTACATCAGTACTTTGAGTTATTTTAGTCTTCAGTAGTTGTGAAAGAGCTGAAGACTAAATTACTCATCAGTACTTATATTTGACCTTTGCTCTTCAGTAGTTGTGAGTTTGAGAGCATCAGCATAGGTCAAATCAATCAAGCTGCAGCATACCAAGCCTTAGTACCAAATTTTGAAATGTGGTACTATCTAATGGCTTAGTAAAAATGTCTGCAAGCTCATCAGCACTAGGTACAAACTTAGGATCAATCAGACCTTTCTCATAACAATCCCTAATAAAATGATGTCTGATTTCAATATGCTTGGTCCTAGAGTGCTGGACTGGATTCTTAACAATACAAAGAGCTGAAGCACTATCCATTAATAATGGAGTCTTAGTCTCAGTAATGCCATAATCCAGAAGTTGGTTCTGAAGCCAGAGTATTTGAGAGGTACAACTTGCAGCAGCAATATACTCAGCTTCAGCAGTGGATGTAGCAATTGATGTTTGTTTCTTACTCTGCCAAGAAACTAAACAATTGCCTAGGAATTGGCAACCACCAGAAGTGGATTTTCTGGTGACTTTGCATCCTGCATAGTCACTATCAGAGAAAGCAACTAATTTGCATGAATGCCCAGCTGAATACCAAAGTCCTAGTGATTGGGTACCTTGCAGATATCTAAAGATCCTTTTGACTGCAATCAAATGGGATTCTTTAGGTGCAGCCTGAAATCTAGCACAAGCACATGTTGAAAACATGATGTCTGGTCTAGAAGCTGTAAGGTACATCAAGGACCCAATCATACATCTGTAAAGGGTTTCATCAACCGCTTTACCTTTCTGATCAACATCTAGTTGTGTGATGCTGCTCATGGGAGTAGAACAGGGCTTACAGGATTGTAAATCAAACTTATTCAGCAACTCTTTGGTATACTTGGACTGATGGATGAAGATTCCATCATCCAGTTGTTTGATTTGCAAGCCCAGAAAGTACTGTAATTCTCCCATAGCACTCATTTCAAATCTTAGCTTCATAAGCTTTGTAAATTCATCACACAACTTTGGATCAGAGGATGCAAAGATGATATCATCAACATAAATCTGAACAAGGAGCTTATGTTGTCCCACAGTCTTGATGAATAAGGTTTTATCAATGGTGCCTCTAGTGAACTTGTTCTCTAGAAGAAAGGTTGAGAGTGTCTCATACCAGGCTCTAGGTGCTTGCTTCAGCCCATAAAGAGCCTTATCAAGCTTGTACACCCAATCAGGATGTTTGTTGTCCTCAAAGCCTGGTGGTTGACACACATAGACCTCTTCTTTGATTTTTCCATATAGGAAGGCACTTTTGACATCCATTTGATAAACCTTGAGACTGTGAAAGGCAGCATAAGCTAAGAACAGTCTAATTGCTTCTAGTCTGGCCACAGGTGCAAAGGTCTCATCATAATCGATTCCTTCCTCCTGTGCAAACCCTTGAACAACCAGTCTGGCCTTGTTCTTGACAATTTGGCCCTTCTCATCTGTTTTGTTCCTGAATACCCACTTGGTGCCTATAGCACACTTACCTTTGGGTAATGGAACAAGCTCCCACACTTGCTGTTTCTTGAATTGAAGTAGCTCAAGCTGCATAGCTTCCACCCATCCATTGTCTCTTAAAGCAATATGATAGTTCTTTGGTTCTTGCTGACTGATGAAGAGAGCATAGAAGCAGAAGTTGGACAATTGATTCCTGGTTGAAACTCCAGCATGAATATCACCAATGATTTGTGAAGTGGGGTGATTCTTGAGCTCTTGATAAACTATGATATCTGTGCAAGTGTTTGTAGACCCATCAGCAGCAACAGATGGTGATGGAGATTCCTGAAACCATGTAGAGGATGGCAGCTCAAATGAAGTAGAGCAAGCAGAAATCTCATCAGCATTTGTAGTGGATGGAGCTGCTGAGGCTACAGGAGCATCAGGTTCAGTGGAATTAGGCAGGTTGTCACTGAACTTGAAGAGGTGAGTACTGACTTCATCATCTTCAGTACCACCAGGTGGAGATCTGTTGACAGGCTCAACAGATGGAGGTTGATAAGGAACATATTGCAGTATGTCCAGATCAAACAGCTCCACAGGGTTTTGTGGAATCTTGTCCTTTGGAGATTCATTGAACTTAACATGCAAAGTTTCTTCAACCCCTTTGGTTCTACAGTTGAAGACTCTGTATGCTTTGCAAGTTGATGAATAACCAACAAAGTACCCTGCATCCACCTTACTAGCAAACTTATGGAGTGGGTTGCTAGTGTTGAGAATGAAACAAGGACACCCAAAGGCTCTAAAGAATGAAATAAGAGGGGCCAAATGATGAAGAACTTCATAGGGAGTCTTCATCAACCTCTTATTTACTAAGGCTCTATTCTGTACATAGCAAGCTGTATTGACAGCTTCAGCCCAAAAGGTCAGTGGCAGCCCTGAGTCAGCCAACATTGACCTTGCTGCTTCAATGAGGGTCCTGTTCTTTCTCTCCACCACTCCATTCTGTTCAGGAGTTCTTGGAATGCTAAACTGCCTTCTAATTCCCTTGGACAGGTAGAAGTCATCAAGTGTGTGGTTTCTAAATTCTGTTCCATTGTCACTCCTCACACACTTGACCTGTAGGGAATACTGCTTTTCTACTTGTAACACAAAGTTCATTATTGTCTTTGTTGCTTCATCCTTGGAGTGCAAGAAGAAAGTCCATACAAACCTGGAGTAATCATCCACAATTACCAGGCAGTATTTCTTCTTTGCATTGCTCATTACTCTGACAGGACCAAAGAGATCCATGTGCAGAAGTTGTAAGCAGGCAGTGGACTTAGGTTCTTCTATTGAAGGGAATGACACTTTGTGTTGTTTTCCTTTCAAGCAAGCAGTGCAGTCATCTTCACACTTGAACTCCTTCAGAGGCAGTCCTCTTACTAAACCATGGCTTATAAGCTGATTCATGTTCTTGAAATTAACATGACCCAGCCTTCTATGCCAAAGTGTAGACTCTTGAGGAGATGCCTTGGAGAATAGGCAAGGATGGCCTTTTAGATCCATCTTTTTGGAAAGATCTAAGGCATACACTCTTCCTGTCCTGTTGGCCTTCAGGAGAGTGTGTTCATCCAATGCCTTGTCAATCAAACTCAGAACTTTGGATGACAGAATCCTACAGTTCTGGCTTGTGAAAAGGGCAACATGGCCTTTGTCACACATTTGACTGACACTCAAGAGGTTGTACTTGAGATTCTCCACATGGTTAACATCATCAAACCTTATTTCCCCGTTGGAAACAAAGCCTTTTCCGACGATGTAACCCTTTGCATCATTGCCAAAAGAAACAAATCCCTTCTTTCCTTGAGAGTAGTCATTAAGAAAGGAGCTGCTTCCAGTCATATGCATGGATCCTCCACTGTCTACATACCAGATGCTTCTATGGCATGTTGAAGAACCCTGCAAACACAACCATGTGTTAGTTAGTCTTGGAGACCCAAACCTGCTTGGCTTTGGGTCTGTTCTCAGCTACAGGTGTAGCACTAACAGGTGTGTTGTGAGTAACAGCTTGAGGTGAAGAAGATGGTACAGAAGAGGAACCCTTTGGCTTGGACTTCCTTTTCTGTGGTTTCAACACAGGAGCATCTAAGTGGTTGACTCTTCCCACTAGCTGCTGAACCATCATCACCAATTGTGTCTGATTCTGTGATAGGGCTTTCAGCTCTTCAGACATATTGGAGTTTGTTGATGATGAGTTCCTATGTTGTACCATCTTTTTCTGAGCAACCTCAGCTGTTGCCTGAGTAATCCCTACCTTCTTGGATTTAACTTTGGCCCTAGGGATTTCAGGCTTGGATGTTGCCAGTACAAACTTGGTTTCAAACTCATTCTTCATTTTATTTATGCTCTCAGTAATTTGCTCCTTCTGTTTGAGTTTGGAACCTCTTTTGTACCAGCAATCATCAGTAAGATGATTGAACAAGCCACATATCTCACAGGGCTTTTTCTTCATCTTATGCTGACCATCAGCTGAAGAGGATTTAACTGCTGAAGACTTGTTCTTCAGCTGTTTGTCATCAGTACTAGCAGTTTTCTTCCTAGTGACTGCTTTCCTGGTATCCTCTCTAGCTGTCTTCAAACCTTTCCTACTGTTAGTTTTCTTCTCTTTAGTGCTAACAGTATTTGAGGTTTGAACTTCAGATGTTGTCACTTGCTCTCCAGTACCTTCAGTACTTCTAGTGACAACTCCTGAGTTGATCAGCTTTTTGGTCATGTGATAGTCTATCTCTGATGATGCTGATTCAGAGGATAGTAAGTCACATGATGAGAAGGATTGGTTATTGCTCTCCCCATCAGATTCAACTTCTGCTCTTGAAATGAAATCTGTGGGAGGAGCAGTGTGATTATAACCAATGCCAAACTTCACATTGGAAGCAGTTTGCTTGCTAAGAAGCATTTCAAAACCCTTGCAAGATTGCACCCATCGATCACACTCAACTTGGGTGGTTGCAAGAGTTTCCTTGAGGTCCTTGTACTTCTCTAGAACTACATCTTCCCTAGCTTTACTATCTTTGATTTGGCAGTTGAGCTTGTAAATCTCATCATTTTTATCTTTTAGAACAACCTCAAAATCAGCTTTTCTTTTGGAAATTGTGTGCTCAAGCTCAAGATTTTTATCTATTAAAGCTACATTTGCTTCTCTAATAGAAGCAAATGCTGCTATGCATGACTCTGAACAAAGCTTGGCTTTTGCCTCAGTGGATACCTGAGATGAGGCATTGGATGATGACCCTTCAGCAGAATCAAGGGCCATCAGAGCAAGATTTCCAAAAGGTTGATCACCACCATGTTGACCAGCACCTTGGAGTAGTGGTTCCTGACCAGATAGCTCTTCTGGTAGACTACTCCAGTCAACAGCAGTTGGGGTGAAAAAGCTTTGTTGTTGAGGTTGTGTGTGGTGATGAGATTGGGAAGAATGAGGCTCTGGAAGAGCATGAGGTGGTTGAGCCGGGGGTACTTGAGGTTGACCAGGCTGAGGCATGTAGTAACAGGGGTAAGGATAAGGCATATGACCCTGTGGCACAAAATAAGCAGGTGGTGCTTGTGCTTGAGATGGAAGGGGAGAACTGTAGGAAGGTTGCCCTTTGTGCTGTGAGCTATTGCTGGGAAAAGTCACAAAGGGTGCAGATGAGTTAGATCCAGATGATCTACACTCTCTTGCAAAGTGTCCAAGCCTTTGGCACTTGTGACACCTCAACTTGCTCTTGTCAAAACCAACTTTGGTTTTGCCAGAGAGTCCTGGGAATTTCCTACCAGTTCTTTTGTAGAACTTCTGAGATCGGATATTTATCATTGCCATTTGGTTCAAAATATCCATCTCTTCCAGATCATCATCTGGAATGCCCTTCAAATCCTCCATCAGAAAACACAAATTGTCACCACCACCTCCTGAACTACTAACACCAACAAAAGCTTGTTCTGAGTTTGTAGAGAAATCAATATGCTCATCATAAGAACTTTCTGATGAAGCATATTCTGACTCATGACTTATCAAGGCAGTATTACCTTGGACAAAGTCATCAGCAAGTTTGCCAGAAGATGACAACTTCCTCTTTTGCTCTACCTCTCTCTCAAAAGTGAGTAGTTTCCCATGAAGTTGGGTGAGAGATAGAGTGTCAAGGTCAGCACTAGAGCGTAGGACAATGGTATATGTGTCCCATCTCTCAGGCAATGACCTGAGGAACCTGTTGTTCATCTGGCTTTTGGAGTACTCTTGTTTAACCATCTTCAGCTCAGAGATTAAACAAGAGAACCGCTCAAACTGCTGGGTCAGAGTCTCACCCTTTCTATATGAGAAAGTCTCATATTGTTGGGCAAGGATTTCCCTATTGTTTGCTAAGACCGAATCAGTTCCTCCAAATTGTTCCTTTAGAGCAACCCATGGGTCATGAGCAGACTCATGATGCAAGAGCCCTGAATATATCTCGTTTGGAATGGCCATGGCTAAAATTCCATGGGCTCTAGCATCAATTTCAAACAGCTTTAGATCTTCGTCCGAATACTGTTCAGGTTTCTTCGCAACCTGTTCATTAGATTCCGGGACGTTCACCATAGGCTTGTATGGCCCATGCACCACTGACTTCCAACAACCAACACTGTTGACAGCCAAGTGGTGCAGCATACGTCTTTGCCATATGTTATACTCGTTCCTAACCAGCATCGGAGGCTTGGTTGCGGAACCAGTATTGTGAGGATCATTAGTTGGTGTTGTCATCTCAGGTTTTAGTCAAAAACAAGTTTAAACCAGACAAATGTGACTCAAAACCACCGAAAGACCTCAAGATTTTGGCCGGAAACAGCAGAAACTCACTCTCTATGACTAACTCTTGCAAATTGCTAATTCGATCAAACTGAGAGATCAAAAGAGCAGTTTCAAATGATCAATGGTAAGATCGATCAATGATTAACCTGCTCTGATACCATTTGACAGGATCTCAGCCTCTCGTGTTGATCAATTAGATTATGTTTGCAGCGGATTTAGCTCATTAATTAGCAATTAAAGCAAGAACATAAAAGATATTTCAAATTAAAGCATGAACATAGAGAGAAGAGTTTCTGCAAAACAATAAATGTTCTATTGGTTCGCACGTTTCGGCAATTAAAACAGTATGGTTACCCATCCTTTTATAGGCGGCAAAAGGATGGGCGTGATGTCCTTTTTCTGACATCACTGAATATTCAAATTACAATTGACAAAACATAAAACTACTGAAGATGTCAACAACTGACATCTTCTTACAAAAGTTCCTAAGTACTGACAAAATTAAACTACTGAAACTATAACAGCTGAAGAACATTCTCTTCAGCTGTTGTACAACTACTGACACAAAATAAACTTCGGAAAAGGAAAAACCACCACAACAACTGAAGAGGACTTCTTCAGTTGTTGAGACAAACTCTGTCTTCAGTACTTGGTCTTCAGACTTGGCTTCGGAAGATGAAACTTCGGAAGATGTTACTTCGGAAGATGTAACAACTGATGACTTCAGTAGATATCATCAGTTGTTGTCTTCAGTCTTTTTCTTCAGACTTTGCTTCGGAAGATAGAACAGCTTCGGAAGATGTAACAACTGATGATCTCAGTAGATATCATCAGTTGTTGTCTTCAGTCTTTGTCTTCAGACTTTGTGCTTCGGAAGATCTTCAGTTCTTTAGATCTTCAGCCTTTTGATATCTTCAGCTGATGATCTTCAGTTCTTTGATCTTCAGAATTTGTTCTTCAGACTTCATCATCTCAGCAGAGAGCTGGCACTAAGATGCTCTCGAGCCTGACATTCAGGCAAGAGAACACAATAGCTGATGAGAGTCTTCAGTTCCTCTCTGACCTTCCGGCAAGAGAACACAATAGCTGATGAGAGTCTTCACTTGTTGTTGTAGTGGCATGTGGGACTTAGAGGTTTTCCTGATCTTGGCTCATTGGTTCTTTTGGTCCAACATTCTGGGATAGGTTACGTGTTGATGCAACGTGGAAGGGTAATAACCTATGCATCCCGATAGCTGAAAACCCACAAAGTTAACTACCCCACGCATGATCTAGAGCTAGGTGCGGTGGTTTTTGCATGGAAGATTTAGAGGCACTACTTATACGGGACGAAGTGCACAATCTTCACTGACCATAAAAGCTTGAAGTACTTATTCGAGCAGAAAGATTTGAATATGAGGCAGAGGCGATGGTTGGAGCTCGTAAAGGATTATGAATGCGAGATGCATTACCATCCATGCAAGGCCAACGTGGTGGCAGATGCCCTTAGCCGAAAGGAGAAACCCGAGCCGATTCAGGTGAAGGCTTATCAGTTGATTATGACCTCTGATGTGATGACACAAGTCAAGGTTTTTCAAGATGAGGCTTTGAAAGAAGACCAACTTAACTCTATAGGATGAAAGGCCTAGTCGTAGAGTTGGGTGAGAACACTCTTGGTGTTAGGACCCGATCTGGACGGATGTGGATTCCTCATTATGGAGATCTACGTGGAAAGATCATGGATAAGGCTCATAAGACTCAATATTCCATTCATCCCGGTGCTACCAAGATGTACCATGATATGAAGAAGAATTATTATGGTTGGGTATGAAGTGTGACATAGCGGATTATGTGAGTAAGTGCCTTACTTGCTTGCAAGTGAAGGCAGAACATCAGAAGCCGTACGGGAAAATCCAACCGTTGGATATACCCGAGTGGAAGTGGGAGCATATCACCATGGACTTTATTACAAAGTTACCGCATACCCCGAGAGGGTATGATGCTATATGGGTGATAGTTGATTCGTTTGACGAAGAGTGCTCACTTCCTACCGATCCGAGAGACGTATTCCTCCAAGAGATTAGCGGATTTATTCATCAAGGAGATTGTAGCTTGTCATGGCGTACCGGTGTCTATTGTATCTGATCGTGACACTCGGTTTACGTCCAAGTTTTGGAAGAATTTTCACGATGCAATAGGAACGAGGCTACACATCAGCACAGCTTATCATCCTCAGACGGATGGTTAGTCTGAGAGGACGATCCAGACACTCGAGGACATGCTTCGAGCATGCGTGATCGAATTTGGAGGAAGTTGGGATGACCATTTGCCATTAGCAAACTTCTCGTACAACAACAGTTATCATGCCAGCATTGGCATGCCACCATACGAGATGCTATATGGTAGGAGATGTAGGACACCCGTTTGTTGGGGTGACTGTTGGACCAAAAGAACCAATGAGCCAAGATCAGGAAAACCTCTAAGTCCAACATGACATCTTAACAACTGCTGAAGGCTTCATCAGCAGTTTGACAAAGTCTGAAGAATCAACAGCTGAAGATCAAAGATCTGAAGAACAACAGCTGAAGATCCCAAGTACTGAAGATAAGTACTGAAGTGTGAAGTACTGAAGATAAGTACTAAAGTCTGAAGTACTGAAGAATACAAGTACTGAAGACTTCAAGTACTGAAGACAAGTGCCGAAGATCAACAACTGAAGAACTGAAGAACTAAAGATCAACAACTGATGCACAAAGTCTGAAGACAAAAGACTGAAGACATTAGTTGATGACAACTACTGAAGCCATCAGCTGATGAAACATCTGAAGACCAATGTCTGAAGACCAAAGTGCTGAAGCTTCAGAGTTTGTCACAACAGCTGAAGAAGTCTTCTTCAGTTGTTGTGATGGTTTTACTTTTTAGTTGTTTTGTATTTTTCCTTTCAGTAGTTTGTACAACAGCTGAAGAATTTGTTCTTCAACTGTTATAGTTCAGTAGTTGTAAACGACTGAAGAGTTTGTTCTTCAGTTGTTGTAGCTTTCAGCAGTTTCCTTTTCAGTACTTGTAATAAGTAAAACACTTAGCTTTTTGTAAGAAGATGTCAGCTATTTGACATCTTCAGTAGTTTAGTGTTCTTTCAATAGTTTGTTAATAACCGTTTGATGTCACTATCAAGTGACATCAGCATTCGTCATTTTTCCTATAAAAGGAGGATGACCTAATTGTAATCTTTGCCGAAACGTGTGAGCAATAGAAAACACCTGTTTGGCAGAATTGTTCTCTCTCTCTATATTTGTACTGTTACATGCGAAATCTTTTGTGTTCTTGCTCGTAATTGCTAATTCTCGTGCTAAATCCGCTGCGAATACAACCTAATTGATCAAACTAGAGGCTGAGATCCTATCAATTGGTATCAGAGCAGGTTAATCATTGATCGATTTCACTATTGATCATTGAAACTGCTCTTTTGATCTCTACGTTTGATCGAATTAGCAATTTGCAAGAATTAGCTATAGAGAGTGAGATTCTGCTGTTTCTGGCCATAAACTTGAGGTTCTCTCGTGGTTTTGAGCTACATTTGTTTTGCTTAAACTTGTTTTTGACTGAAATCTGAGATGGCGACACCAACGAACGATCCTCACAATACTGGTTCCTCAACCAAGCCTCCGATGCTTGTGAGGAATGAGTATAACATATGGCAACATCGTATGCTTCACCACTTGTCTGTCAACAGTGCTGGTTGTTGGAAGTCAGTGGTGCATGGACCATACAAGCCTATGGTGAGCATCTCTGAATCAAATGAACAGGTTCTAAAGAAACCTGATCAATATTCGGATGAAGATCTTAAGCTGTTCTAGATTGATGCTAAAGCCTATGGAATTTTGGCTATGGCAATTCCAAATGAGATCTATTCAGGGCTTTTGCATCGTGAAACTGCTCATGATCTCTGGGTTGCTATGAAGGAACAATTCGGAGGAACCGATGAGGTCTTAGCAAATACAAGGGAAATTCTCGCCTAACAAGATAAGACATTCTCTCATAGGAAGGGTGAGACTCTGACTCAGCAGTTTGAGCGGTTCTCATGTTTGATCTCTGAGTTGAAGATGGTCAAACAAGAGTACTCTAATAGCTAGATGAACAACAGATTTCTCAGATCACTGCCTAAGAGATGGGACACTTACACCATTGTCCTACGCTCCAGTGCAAATCTGGATACTCTATCTCTCACCCAACTTCATGGGAAACTGCTCATATTTGAGAGAGAGAGATAGAGCAAAAGAGGAAGTTGTCCACCTCTGGCAAGCTCACTGATGACTTTGTCACTGGCAATACTGCCTTGATAGGTCAGGAGTCGGAATATGCTGCATCTGAGAGTTCTTATGATGAGCATATTGATTTCTCTACCAACTCTGAACATGCTTTTGTTGGTGTTAATAGTGGTTCAGGGGGTAGCAGTGATAACCTGTGCTTCCTGATGGAGGACTTGAAGGGCATTCCAGATGATGATCTGGAAGAGATGGATATTTTGAGTCAGATTGTCATGATAAATATTCGATCTCAAAAGTTCTACAAGAGAACTGGCAGGAAATTTCCTGATCTCTAAGGCAAAAGGCTTGGACACTTTGCTAGAGAGTTTAGATCATCTGGATCTAACACCTCTGCACCCTTTATGACTTTTCCTAGTAATAGCTCACAGAATAGAGGGCAGCATTCCAGTTCTCAGGGTCATCCATCATCAGCACAGCCATCACCTGCCTACTTTATGCCTCAGGGTCATATGCCATACCCATACCCCTGCTACTATGTGCCTTAGCCCAGTCAAGCTTAAGCACCTTCTGCTCAGCCACCACATGCTCTCCATGAGCCTCAATCTTCCCAATCTCATCATCAACCACAACCTCAACATCATAGCTTCTTCACCCCAGGAGTTGTTGACTGGAGTAGTCTGCCAGATGATCTGTCTGGTCAGGAACAACTATTCCAAGGTGCTGGTCAACATGGTGGTGATCATCCATTTGGGAATCTTGCTCTGATGGCCTTTGAGTCTGCTGATGGGTCATCATCCAATGCTTTATCGCAGGTATCCTCTGAGGCTAAAGCCAAGCTTTGTTCTGATTCATGCATAGCAGCATTTGCTTCTATTAGAGAAGCAAATATAGCTTTAATAGATAAAAACCTTGAGCTAGAGCAAACGATTTCCAAAAAGAAAGCTAAATTTGAGGCTGCACTTAATGAGAAAAATGATGAGATTTATAAGCTTAAATGCCAAATAAAAGATGATAAGGCTAGGGAAGATGTACTTCTAGAGAAGTACAGAGACCTCAAGGAAACTCTTGCAACCACCCAAGTAGAGTGTGATCGATGGGTGCAATCATGCAAGGGTTTTGAAATGCTTCTTAGTAAGCAATCAGCTTCAAATATGAAGTTTGACATTGGTTATAATCACACTGCTCCTCCTACAGATTTTACTTCAAGAGCAGAAGTTGAATCTGATGGAGAGAGCAATAACAAATCCATCTCATCATGTGACCTACTATCTTCTGATACAGAATCATCAGAGGTAGAAGTCAGCATTAATTTCACTCAAAACCAATCAGCTGATGCTACAACAGCTGATGGTTCAAATGCTGACTGTCACATGATCAAAAAGTTGATCAACTCAGGTGTTGTCTCTAGAAGTACTGAAAGTACTGGAGAGCAAGTGATAACACCTGAAGTTCAAACCTCAACTCCTGTCAGCACTGAAGAGAAGAAAACTGACAGTAGAAAAGGTTTGAAGATAGCTAAGGAGGATGTCAGGAAAGCAGGTACTACAAGGAAGAAAACTGCTAGTACTGATAGCAAACAGCTGAAGAACAAGTCTTCAGCAGTTTCATCATCTTTAGTTGATGATCAACATAAGATGAAGAAGAAGCCATGTGAAGTATGTGGCTTGTTCAATCATCTTACTGATGATTGCTGGTACAAAAGGGGTTCCAAACTCAAACAAAAGGAGAAAATTAAAGTGGACATAAATAAAATGAAGAATGAGTTTGAGACCAAGTTTGTACTAGCAACATCAAAGCCTGAAATCCTTAAGCCCAAAGCTAAATCTAAAAGGAAGGTAGGGGTTACTCAGGCAACAGCTAAGGTTGCTCAAAAGAAGATGGTGCAACATAGGAATCCATCATCAGCAAGCCCCAATGTGTCTGAAGAGCTGAAAGCTTTATCACAAAGTCAGACACAACTTGTAATGATGGTTCAGCATCTAATGGGAAGAGTCAACCAATTAGATGCTCCTGTGTTGAAACCACAGAAGAGGAAATCCAAGCCAAAGGATTCCTCCTCTGCACCATCTCCTTCACCTCAGGCTGTCACACATAACACACCTGTTAGTGTTGCACCTGTTGTTGAGAACAGACCCAAAACCAAAAAGGTTTGGGTCTCTAAAACTAACTAACTTGTGGTTATGATTGCAGGGTTCTTCAACATGCCAAAGAAGCATCTGGTATGTAGACAGTGGAGGATCCATGCACATGACAGGAAGCAGCTCCCTTCTTAATGACTACTCTCAAGGAAAGAAGGGATTTGTCTCCTTTGGCAATGATGCAAAGGGTTACATCATCGGAAAAAGCTTTGTTTCCAATGGGGAAATAAGGTTTGATGATGTTAACCATGTGGAGAATCTCAAGTACAACCTCTTGAGTGTCAGTCAAATGTGTGACAAAGGCCATGTTGCCCTTTTCACAAGCCATAACTGTCGGATTCTGTCATCCAAAGTTCTGAGTTTGATTGACAAGGTGTTGGATGAATATACTCTCCTGAAGGCCAAAAGGACAGGAAGAGTATTTGCCTTAGATCTTTCCAAAAAGATAGATCTAAAAGGCCATCCTTGCCTATTCTCCAAGGCCTCTCCTCAAGAATCTACTCTATGGCATAGAAGGCTGGGGCATGTTAATTTCAAAAACATGAATCAGCTGACAAGCCATGGTTTAGTAAGAGGATTGCCTTTGAAGGAGTTCAAGTATGAAGACAACTGCACTGCTTGCTTAAAGGGAAAACAACACAAAGTTTCATTCCCTTCAATAGAAGAACCAAAGTCCACTGCCTGCTTGCAGCTCCTGCACATGGATCTCTTTGGTCCTGTCAGAGTGATGAGCATGGAAAAGAAGAAATACTGCCTGGTAATTGTGGATGATTACTCCAGGTTTGTATGGACTTTCTTCTTACACTCCAAGGATGAAGCTGCCAAGGCTATTATGAACTTTGTGTTATTTGTGGAGAAGCAGTATTCCCTGCAGGTCAAGTGTGTGAGGAGTGACAATGGAACAAAGTTTAGAAATCACACACTTGATGACTTCTACCTGTCCAAGTGAATTAAAAGGTGGTTTAGTATTCCTAGAACTCCTGAGCAAAATGGAGTGGTTGAGAGAAAGAACAGGACTCTCATTGAAGCTGCAAGGTCCATGCTGGCTGACTCAGGGTTGCCACTGACCTTTTGGGCTGAAGCTGTCAATACAGCCTGCTATGTACAGAATAGAGTCTTAGTGAATCAGAGGTTGATGAAGACTCCTTATGAAGTACTTCATCATTTGGCCCCTCTAATTTCCTTGTTTAGAACCTGTGGGTGTCCATGTTTCATTCTCAACACTAGCAACCCACTCCAGAAGTTTGCTAGTAAGGTGGATGCAGGGTATTTTGTTGGTTATTCATCAACTTGCAAGGCATACAGAGTATTCAACTGTAGGACAAAGATGGTTGAAGAAACTCTGCATGTCAAGTTCAATGAATCTCTAAAGGACAAGATTCCACAAAACCCTGTGGAGATGTTTGATCTGGACATACTGCAATATATTCCTTATCAATCTCTAGCTGTTGTGCCTGTCAACAGTTCTCCACCTGGTGGTACTGATGATGATGTAGCCAGTACTCACCTTTTTAGGTTTAGTGACAACCTGCCTGAGTTCACTAAACCTAATGCTCCTGTAGCCTCAGCAGCTCCATCCACAACAAATGCTGATGAGATTTCTGCTTGCTCTACTTCATTTGAGCTGCCATCTCCTACATGGTTTCAAGAATCTCAATCACCATCTGTTGCTGCTGAAGGTCCTACGAACACTTACACAGATCTTATAGTTTATAATAAGCTGAAGAATCACCCAATGTCTTAAATCATTGGTGATATCAATGCTGGAGTTTCAACAAGAAATCAATTGTCCAACTTCTGCTTCTATGCTCTCTTCATCAGTCAGCAAGAGCCAAAGAACTAACATGTTGCACTCAGAGACAATGGATGGGTTGAAGCAATGCAGCTTGAGCTTCTTCAGTTCAAGAAACAACAAGTGTGGGAGCTTGTTCCTTTACCCCAAGGTAAGTGTGCAATAGGCACCAAATGGGTATTTAGGAACAAAACAGATGAAAAGGGCCAAATAGTTAAGAACAAGGCCAGGTTGGTTGTTCAGGGATTTGCACAAGAGGAAGGCATCGATTATGATGAAACCTTTGCCCCTGTGGCCAAACTGGAGGCAATTAGATTGTTCTTAGCTTATGCTGCCTTTCACAGTCTTAAGGTCTATCAAATGGATGTCAAAAGTGCCTTCTTATATGGTAAAATAAAGGAGGAAGTTTATGTGTGTCAACCACCAGGCTTTGAGGACAATAAACATCCTGATTGGGTGTATAAGCTTGATAAGGCTCTATATAGGCTGAAACAAGCTCCAAGATCCTGGTATGAGACACCATCAACTTTTCTTCTAGAGAATAAGTTCACCAGAGGCACCATTGATAAAACCTTATTTATCAAGACTGTAGGACAGCATAAGCTCCTTGTTAAAATATATGTAGATGACATCATTTTTGCATCCTCTGATCCAAAGTTGTATGATGAATTCACAAAGCTCATGAAGAAAAGTTTGAAATGAGTGCTATGGGAGAATTACAGTTCTTTCTAGGTTTGCAAATCAAACAACAGGCTGATGGTATCTTTATTCATCAGTCCAAATACACCAAAGAGTTGTTGAATAAGTTTGATTTACAAACCTGTAAGCCCTGTTCTACTCCCATGAGCAGCATCACACAACTGGATGTAGATCAGAAAGGTAAAGCAGTTGATGAAACCCTTTACAGATGTATGATTGGGTCCTTGATGTACCTTACAGCTTCTAGACCAGACATCATGTTTGCAACATGTGCCTGTGCTAGATTTCAGGCTGCACCTAAAGAATCCCATTTGATTGCAGTCAAAAGGATCTTTAGATATCTGCAAGGTACCCAATCACTAGGTCTTTGGTATTCAACTGGGCATTCTTGCAAATTAGTTGCTTTCTCTGATAGTGACTATGCAGGATGCAAAGTCACCAGAAAATCCACTTCTGGTGGTTGCCAATTCCTAGGCAATTATTTAGTTTCTTAGCAGAGTAAGAAACAAACATCAATTGCTACATCCACTGCTGAAGCTGAGTACATTGCTGCTGCAAGTTGTACCTCTCAGGTACTTTGGCTTCAGAATCAACTCCTGGATTATGGCATTATAGAGACAAAGACTCCATTACTAATGGATAGTGCTTCAGCTCTTTGTATTGTTAAAAATCCAGTCCAGCACTCTAGGACCAAACATATAGAGATCAGACATCATTTTACTAGGGATTGCTATGAAAAAGGTCTGATTGATCCTAAGTTTGTGCCCAGTGCTGATGAGCTTGCAGACATCTTTACTAAGCCTTTAGATGGTGCTACATTTCAAAATTTGGTACTAAAATTTGACTGATACTGATGCTCTTAGTTCATAAGTACTGATGAGCATTAGTATGCAAAGGTCAAATATAAGTACTGATGAGTCATTTAGTCTTCAGCATTTTCACAACTACTGAAGACTAAAATGCTTCAAAGTACTGAAGTACATTATTTGTTGAAAACAGCTGATATAGTTACAACTACTGATGTGGTTATAACTACTGATGTATAATTTTCAAACAAATAAGTACCAAAGAACAAATTTTGTGCACAAGTACTGATGTGTAATCTTACACAAGTACTGAAGACAAAATTTGTTCACCAGCTCTGAAGAATATTACATCAGCACTTGTGAACATCTGATCACAAGAGCTGAGGAATAAATATTCACAAGAGCTGAAGGGCCAATGAAACATCTGAAAGTCAGCCAAAGAGTTGATGAGTAAATGTGGAGGTCAGAATGAAACAACTGAATTGATGGAAACAGCTGATGAGTAACTTTAGTCTTCAGTTGAAGCCAACATCTGCTGTTTCATACCCAAACAACTGAAGGACAAAACCATGTCTTCCGTAGTTTCACAACTACTGATGACTAACACCAAGTCCTCAGTTGTTTACAACAACTGAAGCAATACCATGTCATCAGTAGTTCACAACTACTGATGTCAGTAGTTAACAACTACTGAAGGCTAACACCAAGTCTTCAGTTGTTACAACGTCTGAAGATGAAAACCATGTCTTCAGTAGTTTATAACTACTGATGACTAACAACAAGTCTTCAGTCGTTTACAACATCTGAAGGACAAAACCAAGGTCTCAGTAGTTTCAACTACTGAAGACTCACACCAAGTCCTCAGATGTTACAACCACTGAAGGTTAAAACCACGTCATCAGTAGTTTCAACAACTGATGACTAACACCAAAACCTTCAGTAGTTTTCTTTTAGCCTATAAATACCCCACCCAACCTTCAGAGGTTTTCATTCTCACTTGACCTAACTTTCAAAAACCTCTGAACTTCCCATACACCATTAATGGCGACCATGCAACTTAAACCTCGACACAACTGTGTCGCCCACCTTACTAAATCGCCATTTTGGTCAAAATTCCACAATGTCGTCGATCTGATGAACGACTCACCATACCAAACGGCCTTCCTACTCAACCCCACTGTATACACCGATTCCCTGTCCGAGTTCTGGGTGAACATTACCGTTCAAATCGGAGAGAACAATGGCGAGGTCTCTCTCCGGTCGTCCGTGAACAACCACCCAGTGGTCAACACTCCAACCATTATTCGACAAACCCTAAAGCTGGAGGATACCACCTTCCCTACCAACTACCCCAAAGGCGCCCTTGATCTCTCTTGCACTGCCAATGACTATCAGGGTGACCTCTCTGCCTCCACCTTGTTGAAGAAACATTTCCCAGATCCCCAACGACTCATCTTCCATACGATGAATGTTTGTCTGGCCCCGAAAACATCTTCATGGGACCAGATGTCGACAAGGTGGTAACAGGTATTGTATTCCATCCTTGAAAAACAACCTTTGAACTTTACTGAAATAATATTTTTGGAAATCAAGGATATGGCCACGAAACCTATTTCTAACCGTTGGATCTTGTATCCTCGGTTCATTATGGCCATCATAGAGAGCCAGCTTAGTGCTGAGGGACTTGTTGGCACTGGGGTCCCTTCCATGGCTGTTTTAGCTGAGGTATACTCCACGCACAACACTGACCAGACACTCAAACAGGCTGCCAAGCTACGAAAACCCACGCAGCTGGAACCCACAGCCTCCACCTCCAAGTCTAAAGTCCCCACCAAGCCTAAAACCAAAAAAAACCCACAAAGGCTACTCAGGGAGATGAGTCCCCTGAGGATGCCCCTGCAAGACAAACGCAGGAAGTGACTGCTGGTCAGATTCTCCCAGCAGTCACCACGACTCCACCTACAACAACCGCACATGTTTCCTCTCAATAGGAGCCTGATGCAACCATTTCAGGGGCTGCCACAAATCTGGGATCTTTCTCAATTGAGAAGATTGCCATTGAAGAGCACATTCCTCCCCATGTGCAATCTGCTTCGAGCCCATCCCCACTGAAACCGCCCCATAAAGCCCTACCCTTATAATCGCCAAAGTGTTGACCCATCTCAACACTTCACCCTCTCCCCCGAAACCAATCACCACTGGGGTATCTCCAACCGAATAGAGGGTGGAAACAAGTGTGGATGGGAGCCCACAACACCGAGAATCACATATCTCCTCTCCTAGTGTGGCTAGGGAGATAGGATATTCTGGTGAGGCTGCCACTTCCCCTGCATTAGCATATGAGAAGGATGAAGCTGGTACCATAAATAAGACCTCACAAGAGGCAACTGCCGATGATGGATCCAATACGAAGGCTGGAAGTCCCCAGTACCAAGACAAAGGGGCACATGCAACTACTGAGCCACATTCAGTGCATGTACATCCTGACACTGTCAGGAGGTCAGGTGATTCAGTGCAAACTGATGATGACCTGAGCTTCTTCTTCGATGTGGTCACTCAAAACACCATCCTAGAGGATGAGGTTAGCAGACTCAAAGAGCTACTAGCCAAAATGTCTCAGGATGGAAGTCCATCTGCCACCATAAACCCACAGATGGCACCTTCACCTGAAGGTCTCATATACACTCAATCACTCCCACAAACTCAGCCACCTGCCCCTGCTTCTGGCACTAGTTCTCAGGAACAGAACCCTCCTGAGCAACTAGTTGCTATCTTCCAAAAATCCCTGCCTCTCATCACACCAATAATCATAGACATTGTGATGAAAACCATTGATGAGAGGCTTCCCTCACAAATACAACCCATGGTGGAGGTTGTTGTGGCTAAGACGCTTGCTGATAGTCAAACCCCAACCAATGCACCCAAAAAGGGGGAGACATAAGTGCAAGCCAAGAAGAAGAGGGTAGAGGAGGAGAAAGAAGTAGGGAGAGAGGAGGAAAACGAGAGGGAGAGGTCTGAGGAGATTATGAAGGTGAAGGGGAAGGAGAAGGTGAGGGAGGAGAGAGATGAGCAGATAGAAGTGACTGAAATCCAAAAAGATTTCAGTGTCACATATAAAAGAAGAAAGGTGAGGAGGGAGAGAAGATGGTGAGAGAGACTGATCTAGCAGTCCTAGTCAAGGAGGCTGATGCTGAGCATAGTCGATCAATGGACTCTGTCATTGATCAGCTGTTCAGGCAAGGCTTTG
This sequence comes from Flaveria linearis, assembly GCA_024085815.1. NCBI lineage: Eukaryota > Viridiplantae > Streptophyta > Magnoliopsida > Asterales > Asteraceae > Flaveria > Flaveria linearis. The sequence continues at coordinate 75,631,416 of CM044005.1, forward strand.
ACATGGACACTGCCATGCTAGATCAGGAAATAAGGAAGATGGAGACAAAGGAGATAGAATACCGATGGACTACTGATAGCCAAGAGGAAAGAAAGAGACTCGAGGCTATGAGTAGGTTCATTTCGAAGTATCTGGGGAGGCCAGTCCTAGATGTGAAGGCTTGGTCTAGGGACAGAATCTTGGCTATAGCCACCAAGATCTGTTCGGCTGGTGAATTTACCAAGGGACTGGTCACAGAAGCCCTATCTGAAGTCGGTGCTGGGAAAAGGACTAGCAGACCAAACCTACCATTATCTCAAGATTGCTAGCAGAGCCTGCCCAAATTCCCACACCAACAACCCAAACATAACCCACAAAACCAACCCCTCACCATCCAAACCTATTGCCGATGATACACCCTTGCAGAAGAAGAGAAGGGTGTTGAAGCTTCAAGAAGAAGAAGAAGAGGAGGATGAGGAGGATAGACTGCCTCTTTCTGCAGTCATATCCTTGCCGCGAGACAAACCCAAACCCATCACTCCTACCTCACAGATGGAAGCTGTGAGGGTTAAAATAGAAGAAGAAGAACAGTAGAAACGCCATGATGAAGAAATGCTGAAAAGCATTGACAAAGCATATGCTGCTTCTTCTTCTATAGTCAATGTAAGGAAGGAGGCTCTGAGACTGTACACTCTCAAACAAACTTTCCAATATGATAGAGAGAGAGTGAGAACTTGGCCTGATCCTAGGGTAGCTCACAGGATCATTAAGAAAGACATTCCTGTGAGATACAAGAGCCAAGTAAGGAAGATCGTAGATGAAGTGATCTCAGTGGCTCTTGTAATAACACCCTGGGAGATTGTACATGAGTTCGAGAAAGCCTATAGGACTAAGCAACCACCCCAAACGATGTTGGAGAATAGGGTGGTTAAGAAAGGCTTAGTCTATAAGAGGCTTGAGAACTTCCGAAAGGATGAGCTCAACTTGTTGCTAGAAGGCAAACATCCTGATGAATTCGCCTATAGGCAAGTTACAACAGTTGAGCTCAAGAATGGCAAACAGGCCAAGTTTGTCTGAGAGCTGTACGGCCGTGAAGGATTATTCGAAGGTGAGGCTGAGGACCTATCCAAAGAATAAAAAATGACATTCCTTGAAGCCTACACCAGAGAATCCTACAGGCTCGTACGTGGGAAGTAGGTCTCATGGATGGGACAACAGCCCTATGTCCAGTTCCCTAAGACAGGGTTCCCATCCATACTTAGCCAATCAAATCTCAGAGACCTCTTCCCAGGCCAGTGCTTATTTGGGTCAACTTCTGATCTGACCCAGAAGGAAATAGACCAACTTTTCTGCCAACAATAAGTGGGACAATAAATCACATAGAGGTTTTGGCTGCATTGGTTCAGGGGAGTTTGTTGGACCAAAAGAACCAATGAGCCAAGATCAGGAAAACCTCTAAGTCCCACATGACATCACAACAACTTCTGAAGGCTTCATCAGCAGTTTGACAAAGTCTAAAGAATCAACAGCTGAAGATCAAAGATCTGAAGAACAACAGCTGAAGATCCCAAGTACTGAAGATAAGTACTGAAGTCTGAAGTACTGAAGAATACAAGTACTGAAGACTTCAAGTACTGAAGATAAGTGCTGAAGATCAACAACTGAAGAACTGAAGAACTGAATATCAACAACTGATGCACGAAGTCTGAAGACAAAAGACTGAAGACATCAGCTGATGACAACTACTGAAGTCATCAGCTAATGAAACATCTGAAGACCAAAGTCTGAAGACCAAAGTGCTGAAGCTTCAGAGTTTGTCACAACAGCTGAAGAAGTCTTCTTCAGTTGTTGTGATGGTTTTACCTTTTAGTTGTTTTGTATTTTCCTTTCAGTAGTTTGTACAACAACTGAAGAGTTTGTTCTTCAGCTGTTATAGTTCAGTAGTTGTAAACGACTGAAGAGTTTGTTCTTCAGTCATTGTAGCTTTTCAGTAGTTTCCTTTTCAGTACTTGTAATAAGTAAAACACTTAGCATTTTGTAAGAAGATGTCAGCTGTTTGACATCTTCAGTAGTTTAGTGTTCTTTCAGTAGTTTGTTAATAAACCGTTTGATGTCACTATCAAGTGACATCACCATTCGTCATTTTTCCTATAAAAGGAGGATGACCTAATTGTAATCTTTGCCAAAACGTATGAGCAATAGAAAACACCTGTTTGGCAGAATTGTTCTCTCTCTATATATTTGTACTGTTACATGCAAAATCTTTTGTGTTCTTGCTCGCAATTGCTAATTCTCGTGCTAAATCCGCTACGAATACAACCTAATTGATCAAACTAGAGGCTGAGATCCTGTTAGTGACATTGGTCAGAAAGAATTAGGAAGTATTGAGGTGATCGAGGCTACGACTGAGAAACTAGAAAACATCAGAGCCTTTATGAGGCAGCTAGAGATAGATAGAAGTCGTATGTTGATAAGAGAAGTAGACCGATTAAGTTCCAGGTGGGTGATAGGGTTATGATAAAAGTCTCACCTTTGAAGGGTATCATGTGGTTTAGAAAGGGAGGCAAGTTGTGCCTGAGATACATAGGGCCTTTCCGAATCATTGCTCGAGTAGGAGAGGTGGCCTATAGGTTGGAACTACCAGATGAGCTAAGTCGGATTCACCCGACATTCCATGTATCTCATTTGCGGAAGTGTTTGGCAGACGAGGATATGCTGGTACCACTAGAAGATATCGAAGTAGATGAACGGTTCAATTATGTGGAGCAACCAGTAGCGATCATTGATCGAAAGGAGAAAAGGTTAAGGAATAAAGTGGTTCCTCTTGTGCGTGTACAGTGGAAGCACAGGAAGGGATCCGAGTCTATGTGGGAGACTGAAGAAGAGATGAGGCGCATTACCCTCATCTGTTTGAGGAATAACAGGTTTCCAGGATGAAACCTATATAAGGGGGTGGACTTGTAACACCCAGATATTCTTTTATAGGCAAGAAAGAAACAATGAACATGAATAAAAGAAGGAAATGTAATTTAACCGAAGTAGAGGAGTTAAAGTGTCAAAAGGACAAAAAGAACAAAAGTTGGTGCATAAAGGGATATGGCCGCCCATAATCCCCTGCACACTTCTTCTTATTCGGTTTAGAGAGAGAGAGCAGAGAATTCAGATTCTAGAGAGAAGAAGAAGAAGAATTCAAAGTTCAAGGTAAGAATTTGTGTTTTTAAGATGTTCTTGGCTAGACTTAGCCCCGGTTGTATGCTTACATGTGTTTGTGTGTTCGGTGTGTGTGTCTTTGGTGGGTTTTAGGTTGTTGAGTTCATAGCAAATGGGTTTGAAGAAGTCTACCCGAAAGTTTGGCAAAGGTGAGTTCTAGAACCCCCTATTTAAAATGTTTTAACTAGTTTTGGGGCTGGAAATACATATATGTGTGCATGTTTTTATAAAAATGGGTTTCTACCCATAGGTGTGTGTATGAATGTGTATGTTTGGGTGTAAGTTTGGGATTGATTATGGATATGTTCATTTTATAATGCTTAGAATGTTAGTACTAAACTTAGATTATGATATTATGATGCTTTGGGGACTGATTTATGTTGAATATGTGAAAGTTGGTTGACCATGCGCCTAAACAGATGCCCATGCACCCAACGGTCAAATTGCCTAAGTGTGCCCAACCGCCCAGAAACCCAAACGCCTAAATAGTGCCCAACCGCCTAAGTGTCCATACGCCTAAGTCAGGCCCATGCGCCTGAATAGTAACCATGCGTTTGGGATTTGCCCAGAATGAACTGTGTTAGGCCATGCGCCTAAATAGTGCCCAACCGCCCAAAAGGGCCATGCGCCTAAGTATAGATGTTAAGTATAAGTCAGACGCCCGCATAGTGGCAAAACGCCTAAACAGGGCAAAAACGCCTAAATGTGCCCATGCGCCCAAAATTATTTCTGAAATTTTAGGAAGACCCAGGATTTTAGGGTTTGACTTGATTTGACTTATGGGTTATGATTACCCATTTTAAGCATGATTATGGAATGGTTTAGGGTTATGGTATGTATGATTAATGTATGGTACTTATGTGTTATCTTTTAATGGTAATCAAACGTATTTATATTATATTATAAAATACGTTAAATATTATGTTATTAATTTACGTGGTATGACAAATGAATGAAAGAACGTAAAGAATAACGTAACAAAGTGAAAGATAACAAAGATAAGAAATAAAACGTAATGAATGAAAGAATGGCTTGCATGCAAATAGAAAGGAGGTGCATGACCATGTTGTCGTTAGCTCAACTGTGATGCGGGTTAGCTACCCCAAAGATGCACACAGGGTCAATCATTGAGATTGACAAGACCTTTGGTATAGCCTAGGTGACTGGGTCAGCTTTGTGCACAATGTTCGTGGTTTAATTACCACATGCCTAGCATCAGTGACAGGATCTCAGCCTCTCGTGTTGATCAATTAGATTATGTTTGTAGCGGATTTAGCACATTAATTAGAAATTATATCAAGAACATAAAAGATATTGCAATTAAAAGCATAAACATAGAGAGAGAAGAGTTCTGCGAAACATTAAATGTTCATTACTAAACACGTTTCGGCAATTAAAACAGCATGGTTGCCATCCTTATATAGGCGGCAAAAGCATGGTGGTGATGTCCTTTTCTGACATCACTGAATATTCAAATTACAACTGACAAAAACATAAAACTACTGAAGATGTCAACAGCTGACATCTTCTTACAAAGTTCCTAAGTACTGACAAAAATAAAACTACTGATACTATAACAGCTGAAGAACATGCTCTTCAGCTGTTGTACAATACTGAAACAAAATAAACTACTGAAAAGGAAAAAAAAACCACCACAACAACTGAAGAGGACTTCTTCAGTTGTTGTGACAAACTCTGAATCTTCAGTACTTGGTCTTCAGACTTGGCTTCGGAAGATGTAACAGCTTCGGAAGATACAACAACTGATGACTTCAGTAGATATCATCAGTTGTTGTCCTCAGTCTTTTTCTTCAGACTTTGCTTCGGAAGATAGAACAGCTTCGGAAGATGTAACAACTGATGACTTTAGTAGATATCATCAGTTGTTGTCTTCAGTCTTTGTCTTCAGACTTTGTGCTTCGGAAGAAGATCTTCAGTTCTTCAGTTTTTCAGCTTTTGATACTTCAGTACTTGGTCTTCAGTACTTGAAGTCTTCAGTACTTGAATGAGTACTTCAGACTTCAGTACTTTGGTCTTCAGTCTTTGGAGTCTTCAGCTGTTGTTCTTTGGTTCTTTGATCTTCATGCTTTGTTCTTCAGACTTTGTCATAACAGCTGAAGCTGGAGCTAAGATGCTCTCGAGTTTGACATTCAAGCAAGAGAACACAATAGCTGATGGGAGTCTTCAGATGCTCTCGAGTCTGACATTCAAGCAAGAGAGCACTGTAACTGATGGAAGTCTTCAGCAGTTGTTGCAGTGGCATGTGGGACTTAGAGGTTTTCCTAATCTTGGCTCATTGGTTCTTTTGGTCCAACAAACTCCCCCTGAACCAATGCAGCCAAAACCTCTAATTATTGGATGTCCCACTTATTGGTGGCATAAAGATTGGTCTATTTCCTCCTAGATCAGATTAGGAGTTGAACCAGATAAGCACTGGCCTGAGAGGTAGACTCTAGTGTTTGTTTGGCTAAGTATGGATGGGAACTCTGTCTTGGGGAATTGGACACAGAGTTGTTGCCCCATCCATGAGATCTACCTCCCATGTACAAGCCGGTAGGATTCTCGGGTGTAGGCCTGAAGAAAGATCATTTGTTCTTCTTTGGACAGCTCTTCAGGCACACCATCAAACAATCCCTCCCGACCGTACAGCTCTGAGATGAACTTGACCTGTCTTCCATTTTTGAGCTCAAGTGTTGTGGTTTGCCTGTATGCAAACTCATCAGGATGTTTACCCTCCAACAACAGGTTGAGCTCATCCTTATGGAAATTCTCAAGCCTCTTATAGACCAGCCCTTCCTAACCACCCTATTATCTAGCATTGAAAAGGGTGATGGCCGGCTCTATAGGCTTTCTCGAATTCCTCTACTATTTCCCAGGGTGTTATTACAAAAGCCACAGAGATCACTTCATCTACGATTCTCTTTAGTTGGCTTTTGTATCTCACAGGCATGTCCTTTTTGACTATCCTGTGAGACACCCTTGGGTCAGGCCAAGTTCTCACCTTATCCCTTTCATATTGATAGGTTGTTTCAAGGTGAATAGTCTCAGAGCTTCTTTCTGCATGTTTATTATAGAGGTCGAAGCAGCATAACATTTGTCAATGCTTTTCAGCATTTCCTCATCATGTCGCTTTTGCTGCTCCTCCTCTCCTAACTTACCCTCATAGTGTCCTGCTGTGAGGTGGGAGTGATGGTTTGTGATTTGGCTTTGGGTAGAGGTATAATTGCTGAAAGTGGCAGGCTATCCTCCTCATCCTCCTCTTCTTCATCTTGCAGCCTCAGCACCCTCTCTTCTTCTTCAAGGGTGGATCATTGGCTGCGGGTTTGGTGGTGAAGGGGTTGGTTTTGTGGGTTGTGGTTTGGTTGTTGGTGTGGGAATTTTGGCAGGCACTTTTAGCAATCTAGATATGAGAGACGGTTTAGTCTGTTTTGCTAGAAGTGTCCTGTTCCCAGCACCGGCTTCGGAGAGGGCCTCAGCGACCAGTCCTTTGGTAAAGGTACCAGCTGAACAGATCTTGGTGGTTATGGCCAAGATTCTGTCCCTGGACCATGCCTTAATATCGAGGACTCGCCTGCCAGATACTTCGAAATGAATCTACTCATAGCCTCGAGTCTCTTTTGTTCCTCTTGGCTATAAGTAGACCATCGGTATTCAATCTCCTGGTTTCCATCCTCCTGAGCTCCTGATCTAGCAAGGCAGTGTCCTTGTCAAAGCCTTGCCTGAACAGCTGATCAATGGCAGAATCCATTGATTTGTTGTGTTCAGCATCAGCCTCCTTGACAAGGGCTGCTAGATTAGAGTCCAGTTTCTCTCCCTCTCCCCTATTCTTATCAGTGCCACTGAAATCCTTTTGGATTTCAGCCACTTCTATTGGCTCTACCTCCCTCTCTTTCCTCTTCCCTTTCTCCCTCACCTTCCTAGTCTCCTCAACCAACTCCCTCTCTACCACCACCTCTTTTTCTGCCTCTTTCTCTTCCTCACCCCTCTTCCTCTTGACTTGCACTGATGTCTCCCCCTTTTTGGGTGCATTGGTTGGGGTTTGACTATCAGTAAGTGCCTTAGAATGGCAAGCCTCTCATCAATGGTTTGAATGACTAAATCTTTAAGTATGGGTGTGATGAGAGGTAGGGATTTCTGGAAGATAGCATCCAGCTGCTCAGGGGGGTTCTGACCCTGAGAGCTAGTGCCAGAAGCAGGGGCTGGTGGCCGAGTTTGTGGGATTGGCTCAGTGTTTGTGAGACCTTCGGGTGAAGGTGCCATCTGTTGGGTAGTGGTGGCAGATGGACTTCTATCCTGAGTCATCTGAGCAAGCAGCCTTTGAGTCTGCTTAGCTCATCCTCTAGGATAGTGTTTTGAGCTACTACATCGTAGAAGAAGCTCAGGTCATCATCAGCATGAGCTGAATCACCTGACCTCCTGACCTTGTCAGGATGTACATGTCCTGAGTGTGGCTCAGTAATGACATGTGCCCCTTGTTCATGGTACTGGGGACTTCTAGCCTCCGGATTGGATCCATCATCGGCCATTGCCTCTGGTGAGGTCTTAGTGATGTTACCATCTTCACCCTGCTCAGATGTTGATGCAGAGGAAGTGGCAGCCTCACCAGATTGTTCTATCTCCCTAGCCACACTGGGAGATTGAACTGATTCTCTGTGCTGTGGGCTCCCATCGGCACTTGTACCCACCCCCTCTTCGGTTGGAGTCTCCCTAGGTGTAATAGGTTTCTGGGGAGAGGGTGGAGTGCTCAGATCGGTCAGCACTTTGGCTATTGCCAATGTTGGGCTGATTGGGGCGGTCTTATCAGGAGATGGGCTAGAAGCAGTGTGCACAGGGGAGGACTGTGCTCTTCAATGGTAGTCTTCTCAAGTGAGATAGACCCCAGTAATGTGGTTGCCCCAATGTTGGCTACATCAGGCTCCTGTTGAGAGAAAGCCTGTGCGGTTGTTGTGGGTGGAGTCATGGTACCTGCTGGGAGAATCAAACCAGCAGGCACATCCTGCCTTTGTGTTGCAGGGGCATCCTCAGGGGATTCATCTCCTGAGTAGCCTTTGTGGGCTTCTTTTTGGCTTTTGGCTTGGTGGGGACCTTGATTTGGAGGTGGAGGCTGTGGGTTCCTGCTGCGTGGGTTTTCGCAGCCGGCCAGCCTGTTTGAGTGTGTGGTCAGTGTTGTGCCTGGAGTATACCTCGGCTAGAACAGCCATGGCAGGGACCCCAGTGCCAACTAGTCCCTCAGCCTGAAGCTGGTTTTCGATCATGGCCATTATGAACCGCGGATACAAGTTCCAACGGTTAGAAAATGGTTTTGTGGCCATGTCCTTAAGTTCCAAAAATAAAATATCAGTAAAATTTAGAGGTTGTTTCTCAAGGATAGAATACAATACCTGTTGCCACCTTGTTGGCATCTAGTCCCACGAAGAGGTTTTGGGAGCCAGACATACATTCACCATGTGGAAGATCAGTCGTTGAGGGTCAGGGAAGTGTTTCTTCAACAAGGTGGAGGCTGAGAGGTTACCCTGGTAGTCGTTGGATGTGAATGAGAGATCCAGGGTACCTTTGGGGTTGGAGGTTGGGTAAGTGGCATCCTCCAGCTTTAGGGTTTGGCGTATAGCAGCTGGAGTGATAACCACGGGGTGGCTGTTGACGGAGGACCGGAGAGAGACCTCGCCATTCTGCTCTCCGTTTTGGACGGTTATGTTAGTCCAAAACTCCACCAAGGAGTCGGGGTAAATAGTGGGGTTGATGAGGAATGCAGTTTGGTATGGAGAATCTGTCATCAGGTCGACGGCATTATGAAACTTAGGCCATAATGGCGATTTGGTGAGATGGGCGACACAGTTGTGTCGAGGTTTTAGTTGCATGGTCGCCATTAATGGTGTATGGGAATTTCAGAGGTTTTTGTAAGATTAGGGCAAGTGGAGTAAATGCTCTGAAAGTAGGGTATTTATAGGGTAGGGCAAAGGTTGAAAGAAAACTACTGAAGGTTTTGGTGTTAGTTATCAGTTGTTGTAACGACTGATGACGTGGTTTTAACCTTCAGTGGTTGTAACATCTGAGGACTTGGTATTAGTCTTCAGTAGTTGAAACTACTGAGACCTTGGTTTTGTCCTTCAGATGTTGTAAACGTCTGAAGAGTTAGTCAGTCTTCAGTAGTTATAACTACTGATGACCTAGTATTCTTCTTCAGACGTTGTAACAACTGAAGACTTGGTGTTAGCCTTCAGTAGTTGTGAACTACTGAGATCAGTAGTTGTGAACTACTGAAGACATGGTATTGCTTCAGTTGTTGTAAACAACTGAGGACTTGGTGTTAGTCATCAGTAGTTGTAAAACTACTGAAGACATGGTTTGTCCTTCAGTTGTTTGGGTATGAAACAGCAGCTGTATCAGGTATCAGCTGATGTGAAATTACTCATCAGCTGTTTCCATCAAATCAGTTGTTTCATACTAGCCTCCACATTTACTCATCAGCTCTTTGGCTGACTTTCAGATGTTTCATTGACCCTTCAGCTCTTGAGAATATTTGCCTTCAGCTCTTGTGATCAGATGTTCACAAGTGCTGATGAAATAGTCCAGAGCTGGTGAACAAATTTTGTCTTCAGTACTTAAGATTACACATCAGTACTTGTGAGCAAAATTTGTTCTTCAGTACTTATTTATTGAAAATCATACATCAGTAGTTGTAATCCACCTCACTACATCAGTTGTTTTCAATAAATAATGTACATCAGTACTTTGAGTTTTTTAGTCTTCAGTAGTTGTGAAAGAGCTGAAGACTAAATTACTCATCAGTACTTGTATTTGACCTAATACCCATCAGTAGATGTGATTTAAGAGCATCAGAAAAGGTCAAATCAATCAAGCTGCAGCATACCAAGCCTTAGTACCAAATTTTGGAATGTGGCACTATCTAAAGGCTTAGTAAAAATGTCTGCAAGCTCATCAGCACTAGGCACAAACTTAGGATCAATCAGACCTTTCTCATAGCAATCCCTGATAAAATGATGTCTGATCTCAATATGTTTGGTCCTAGAGTGTTGAACTGGATTCTTAACAATACAAAGAGCTGAAGCACTATCCATTAATAATGGAGTCTTAGTCTCAGTAATGCCATAATCCAGAAGTTGGTTCTGAAGCCAGAGTATTTGAGAGGTACAACTTGCAGCAGCAATATACTCAGCTTCAGCAGTGGATGTAGCAATTGATGTTTGTTTCTTACTCTGCCAAGAAACTAAACAATTGCCTAGGAATTGGCAACCACCAGAAGTGGATTTTCTGGTGACTTTGCATCCTGCATAGTCACTATCAGAGAAAGCAACTAATTTGCAAGAATGCCCAGCCGAATACCAAAGTCCTAGTGATTGGGTACCTTGTAGATATCTAAAGATCCTCATGACTGCAATCAAATGGGATTCTTTAGGTGCAGCCTGAAATCTAGCACAAGCACATGTTGAAACATGATGTCTGGTCTAGAAGCTGTAAGGTACATCAAGGACCCAATCATACATCTGTAAAGGGTTTCATCAACCGCTTTACCTTTCTGATCAACATCTAGTTGTGTGATGCTGCTCATGGGAGTAGAACAGGGCTTACAGGATTGTAAATCAAACTTATTCAACAACTCCTTGGTATACTTGGACTGATGAATGAAAATTCCATCATCCTGTTGTTTGATTTGCAAACCTAGAAAGAACTGTAATTCTCCCATAGCACTCATTTCAAACCTAAGCTTCATAAGCTTCGTAAATTCATCACACATCTTTGGATCAGAGGATGCAAAGATGATGTCATCAACATAAATCTGAACAAGGAGCTTATGTTGTCCCACAGTCTTGATGAATAAGGTTTTATCAATGGTGCCTCTAGTGAACTTATTCTCCAGAAGAAAGGTTGAGAGTGTCTCATACCAGGCTCTAGGTGCTTGCTTCAGCCCATAAAGAGCCTTATCAAGCTTGTACACCCAATCAGGATGTTTATTGTTCTTGACAATTTGGCCCTTCTCATCTGTTTTGTTCCTGAATACCCACTTGGTGCCTATAGCACACTTACCTTTGGGTAATGGAACAAGCTCCCACACTTGCTGTTTCTTGAATTGAAGTAGCTCAAGCTGCATAGCTTCCACCCATCCATTGTCTCTTAAAGCAATATGATAGTTCTTTGGCTCTTGCTGACTGATGAAGAGAGCATAGAAGCAAAAGTTGGACAATTGATTCCTGGTTGAAACTCTAGCATGAATATCACCAATGATTTGTGACGTGGGGTGATTCTTGAGCTCTTGATAGACTATGATATCCGTGCAAGTGTTTGTAGACCCATCAGCAGCAACAGATGGTGATGAAGATTCCTGAAACCATGTAGAGGATGGCAGCTCAAACGAAGTAGAGCAAGCAGAAATCTCATCAGCATTTGTAGTGGATGGAACTGCTGAGGCTACAGAAGCATCAGGTTCAGTGAGCTCAGGCAGGTTGTCACTGATCCTGAAGAGGTGAGTACTGACTACATCATCATCAGTATCACCAGGTGGAGATTTGTTGACAGGCTCAACAGATGGAGGTTGATAAGGAACATATTGCAGTATGTCCAGATCAAACAACTCCACAGGGTTTTGTGGAATCTTGTCCTTTGGAGATTCATTGAACTTAACATGCAGAGTTTCTTCAACCCCCTTAGTTCTACAGTTGAAAACTCTGTATGCCTTGCAAGTTGATGAATAACCAACAAATACCCTGCATCCACCTTACTAGCAAAGTTCTGGAGTGGGTTGCTAGTGTTGAGAATGAAACATGGACACCCAAAGGCTCTAAAGAATGAAATAAGAGGGGCCAATTGATGAAGAACTTCATAAGGAGTCTTCATCAACCTCTTATTTACTAAAGCTCTATTTTGCACATAGCAAGCTGTATTGACAGCTTCAGCCCAAAAGGTCAGTGGCAACCCTGAGTCAGCCAGCATTGACCTTGCAGCTTCAATGAGAGTCCTGTTCTTTCTCTCCACCACTCCATTCTGCTCAGGAGTTCTAGGAATGCTAAACTGCCTTCTAATTCCCTTGGACAGGTAGAAGTCATCAAGTGTGTGGTTTCTAAACTCTGTTCCATTATCACTCCTCACACACTTGACCTGTAGGGAATACTGCTTTTCTACTAGTAACACAAAGTTCATTATTGTCTTGGCTGCTTCATCCTTGGAGTGCAAGAAGAAAGTCCATACAAACCTGGAGTAATCATCCACAATTACCAGGCAGTATTTCTTCTTTGCCATGCTCATCACTCTCACAGGACCAAAGAGATCCATGTGTAAAAGCTGTAAGCAAACAGTGGACTTTGGTTCTTCTATTGAAGGGAATGAAACTTTGTGTTGTTTTCCTTTCAAGCAAGCAGTGCAGTCATCTTCACACTTGAACTCCTTCTGAGGCAGTCCTCTCACTAGACCATGGCTTATAAGCTGATTCATGTTTTTGAAATTAACATGACCCAGCCTTCGATGCCATAGTGTAGACTCTAGAGGAAATGCCTTGGAGAATAGGCAAGGATGGCCTTTTAGATCCATCTTTTTGGAAAGATCTAAGGCATACACTCTTCCTGTCCTGTTGGCCTTCAGGAGAGTATGTTCATCCAATGCCTTGTCAATCAAACTCAGAACTTTGGATGACAGAATCCTACAGTTCTGGCTTGTGAAAAGGGCAACATGGCCTTTGTCACACATTTGACTGACACTCAAGAGGTTATACTTGAGATTCTCCACATGGTTAACATCATCAAACCTTATTTCCCCATTGGAAACAAAGCCTTTTCCAATGATGTAACCCTTTGCATCATTGCCAAAAGAAACAAATCCCTTCTTTCCTTGAGAGTAGTCATTAAGAAGGGAGTTGCTTCCAGTCATATGCATGGATCCTCCACTGTCTACATACCAGATGCTTCTATGACATGTTGAAGAACCCTGCAAACACAACCATGTGTTAGTTAGTCTTGGAGACCCAAACCTGCTTGGCTTTGGGTCTGTTCTCAGCTACAGGTATAGCACTAACAGGTGTGTTATGAGTGACAGCTTGAGGTGAAGAAGATGGTACAGAAGAGGAACCCTTTGGCTTGGACTTCCTTTTCTGTGGTTTCAACATAGGAGCATCTAAGTGGTTGACTCTTCCCACTAGTTGCTGAACCATCATCACCAACTGTGTCTGATTTTATGATAAAGCCTTCAGCTCTTCAGACACATTGGAGTTTGCTGATGATGAGTTCCTATGTTGTACCATCTTTTTCTGAGCAACCTCAGCTGTTGCCTGAGTAATCCCTACCTTCTTAGATTTAGCTTTGGGCTTAGGGATTTCAGGCTTGGATGTTGCCAGTACAAACTTGGTTTCAAACTCATTCTTCATTTTATTGATGCTCTCAGTAATTTTCTCCTTCTGTTTGAGTTTGGAACCCCTTTTGTACCAGCAATCATCAGTAAGATGATTGAATAAGCCACATATCTCACATGGCTTCTTCTTCATCTTATGCTGATCATCAGCTGAAGAGGATTTAACTGCTGAAGACTTGTTCTTCAGCTGTTTGTCATCAGTACTAGCAGTTTTCTTCCTAGTGCCTTCTTTCCTGGTATCCTCTCTAGCTGTCTTCAAACCTTTCCTACTGTTAGTTTTCTTCTCTTCAGTTCTAACAGTATTTGAGGTTTGAACTTCAGATGTTGTCACTTGCTCTCTAGTACCTTCAGTACTTCTAGTGACAACACCTAAGTTGATCAGCCTTTTGGTCATGTGACAGTCAGCATTTGAACCATCAGCTGTTGTAGCATCAGCTGATTGGTTTTGGCAGGAGTAAATGCTGACATCTATCTCTGATGATGCTGATTTAGAGGATAGTAGGTCACATGATGAGCAGTATTGGTTATTGCTCTCCCCATCAGATTCAACTTCTGCTCTTGAAGTGAAGTCTGTGGGAGGAGTAGTGTGATTATAACCAATGCCAAACTTCATATTGGAAGCTGATTGCTTACTAAGAAGCATTTCAAAACCCTTGCATGATTGCACCCATCGATCACACTCAACTTGGGTGGTTGCAAGAGTTTCCTTGAGGTCTTTGTACTTCTCTAGAAGTACATCTTCCCTAGCTTTACTATCTTTGATTTGGCAGTTAAGCTTGTAAATCTCATCATTTTTATCTTTTAGACCAACCTCAAAATCAGCTTTTCTTTTGGAAATAGTGTGCTCAAGCTCAAGATTTTATCTATTAAAGCTACATTTGCTTCTCTAATAGAAGCAAATGCTGCTATGCATGATTCAGAACAAAGCTTGGCTTTTGCCTCGGTGGATACCTGAGATGAGGCATTGGATGATGACCCTTCAGCAGAATCAAGGGCCATCAGAGCAAGATTTCCAAAAGGTTGGTCACCACCATGTTGACCAGTACCTTGGAGTAGTTGTTCCTGACCAGATAGCTCTTCTGGTAGACTACTCCAGTCAACAACACTTGGGGTGAAAAAGCTGTGTTGTTGAGGTTGTGTGTGTTGATGAGATTGGGAAGATTGAGGCTCAGGAAGAGCATGAGGTGGTTGAGCCGGGGGTACTTGAGTTTGACTAGGCTGAGGCATGTAGTAACAGGGGTAAGGATATGGCATATGACCCTGTGGCACAAAATAAGCAGGTGGTGCCTGTGCCTGAGATGGATGGGTAGAACTGGAAGAAGGTTGCCCTCTGTGCTGTGAGCTATTGCTGGGAAAAGTCACAAAGGGTGCAGATGAGTTAGATCCAGATGATCTACACTCTCTTGCAAAGTGTCCAAGCCTTTGGCACTTGTGACACCTCAACTTGCTCTTGTCAAAACCAACTTTGGTTTTGCCAGAGAGTCCAGGGAATTTCCTTCCAGTTCTCTTGTAGAACTTTTGAGAACGGATATTTATCATTTCCATTTGGTTCAAAATATCCATCTCTTCCAGATCATCATCTGGAATGCCCCTCAAGTCCTCCATCAGAAAACACAAGTTGTCACCACTACCTCTTGAACTACTAACACCAACAAAAGCTTGTTCTGAGTTAGTAGAGAAATCGATATGCTCATCATAAGAACTTTCTGATGAAGCATATTCTGACTCATGACTTATCAAGGCAGCATTACCTTGGACAAAGTCATCAGCGAGCTTGCCAGAAGAGGACAACTTCCTCTTTTGCTCTACCTCTCTCTCAAAAGTGAGTAGCTTCCCATGAAGTTGGGTGAGAGATAGAGTGTCCAGGTCTGCACTGGAGCGAAGGACAATGGTATATGTGTCCCACCTCTCCGGAAGTAACCTGAGGAACCTGTTGTTCATCTGGCTGTTGGTGTACTCTTGTTTGACCATCTTCAGCTCAGAGATCAAACAAGAGAACCGCTCAAACTGCTGGGTCAGAGTCTCACCCTTTCTATATGAGAAAGTCTCATATTGTTGGGCGAGGATTTCCCTATTGTTTGCTAAGACCGAATCAGTTCCTCCAAATTGTTCCTTTAGAGCAACCCATAGGTCATGAGCAGACTCATGATGCAAGAGCCCTGAGTATATCTCATTAGGAATGGCCATGGCTAGAATTCCATGGGCTCTAGCATCGATTTCGAACAGCTTTAGATCTTCGTCCGAATATTGTTCAGGTTTCTTTGCAACCTGTTCATTAGATTACGGGACACTCACCATTGGCTTGTATGGCCCATGCACCACTGACTTCCAACAACCAGCACTGTTGACAGCCAAGTGGTGTAGCATACGTCTTTGCCATATGTTATACTCGTTCCTAACCAGCATCGGAGGCTTGGTTGCGGAACCAGTATTGTGAGGATCATTAGTTGGTGTTGTCATCTCAGGTTTTAGTCAAAAACAAGTTTAAACCAGACAAATGTGACTCAAAACCACCGAAAGACCTCAAGATTTTGGCCAGAAACAGCAGAAACTCACTCTCTATGGCTAATTCTTGCAAATTGCTAATTCGATCAAACTGAGAGATCAAAAGAGCAGTTTCAAATGATCAATGGTAAGATCGATCAATGATTAACCCGCTCTGATACCATTTGACAGGATCTCAGCCTCTCGTGTTGATCAATTAGATTATGTTTGCAGCGGATTTAGCACATTAATTAGCAATTATATCAAGAACATAAAAGATATTGCAATTAAAAGCATAAACATAGAGAGAGAAGAGTTCTGCGAAACATTAAATGTTCATTACTAAACACGTTTCGGCAATTAAAACAGCATGGTTTGCCATCCTTATATAGGCGGCAAAAGCATGGTAGTGATGTCCTTTTCTGACATCACTGAATATTCAAATTACAACTGACAAAAACATAAAACTACTGAAGATGTCAACCGCTGACATCTTCTTACAAAAGTTCCTAAGTACTGACAAAAATAAAACTACTGATACTATAATAGCTGAAGAACATGCTCTTCAGCTGTTGTACAAATACTGAAACAAAATAAACTACTGAAAAGGAAAAAAAACCACCACAACAACTGAAGAGGACTTCTTCAGTTGTTGTGACAAACTCTGAATCTTCAGTACTTGGTCTTCAGACTTGGCTTCGGAAGATGTAACAGCTTCGGAAGATACAACAACTGATGACTTCAGTAGATATCATCAGTTGTTGTCCTCAGTCTTTTTCTTCAGACTTTGCTTCGGAAGATAGAACAGCTTCGGAAGATGTAACAACTGATGACTTCAGTAGATATCATCAGTTGTTGTCTTCAGTCTTTGTCTTCAGACTTTGTGCTTCGGAAGAAGATCTTCAGTTCTTCAGTTCTTCAGCTTTTGATACTTCAGTACTTGGTCTTCAGTACTTGAAGTCTTCAGTACTTGAATGATCAGTACTTCAGACTCTAGTACTTTGGTCTTCAGTACTTTGGAGTCTTCAGCTGTTGTTCTTTGGTTCTTTGATCTTCATGCTTTGTTCTTCAGACTTTGTCATAACAGCTGATGCTGGAGCTAAGATGCTCTCGAGTTTGACATTCAAGCAAGAGAACACAATAGCTGATGGGAGTCTTCAGATGCTCTCGAGTCTGACATTCAAGCAAGAGAGCACTGTAACTGATGGAAGTCTTCAGCAGTTGTTGCAGTGGCATGTGGGACTTAGAGGTTTTCCTGATCTTGGCTCATTGGTTCTTTTGGTCCAACAATCAGCTTCGTGCACAATGTTCGGGGTATTACCATATGGTTTGAATGAACGGGAGAGATGACTTGCCCTAGGTGACTGGGTCAGCTTCGTGCATAATGTTCGTGGTTTAATTACCACAAGCCCAGCATCAGCTTCGTGCACAATTTTCAGGGTATTGTCATCGATCCGTATGAAAGTAAAAGAATGACGTAACGTACGAAAGAAAGAAAGAAAGAAAGAAAGTAAAAGAATGATGTAAAGTACGTTACAAAAGAATGAGAACGAAAGTAAGAGATAATGTAAAGTATGAAACAAGAGAATGTATACGGAAGAGAACATTAATGACAAGCATGAAATGGAAAGAATGTATGAATTTGATGGTGATGGAAAATGAATGATAATGAAAGTTAATAAAATATTTTCTATCTGTACGTACGATGCATGATCGCGTATGAAAGTAAGAAAGGTTTTAACGAAAGTAAGGTATTTTATTTATAAAAACTAGAACTCACTCAGCAACGCTGACTTTTATGTATTTCCAGTTAGCAGGTAAGAGTTGCTGAGTATGGCACGGGACAGCTACTTGGCTTATTTTTGGATGACATCCATTTTATATTGCGATAATGTTTTTGTGATGTAATGCAGCAACTTATGTTTTGTAATGTAACAATGATGTATTAGTTTGCAAAAGCAATTATGATTATAAGATATGGTTTTAATTAATTTTCCGCTGCAATGTTTTCAATAAATGCATAGTTTATGTGCGATGAATGACCAACTGTGAGGTGCCCGGGAACAGGGCCTTACACTAATATTAATAACCACTATTTTGCGATATTGAGAATGTCATTATAATATATAATATCATAGTTACCGTTCCTAAACAATAGCAACATATTTATTCTCGTTATTAAACTACAAATGTCGTCGCTCTAAAAATATATTAACATCATCATTATCATTAAAGATAATATTGCTGAAACAATCACAACTTTCTTCGCTTATATGACTAGACATAAATACTCGTAATATCTGCAACGATAATAACAATAGTAAGATACTATACTTGACAACATAAGTATTATTGGCAGTAATAATAACCCTAACACATTACTGTAACTATTACACATACACTTATATATGAAAGACATTATCCAAGCGAAAGAAGTTACTAAATTGAAAAATGATGGGTTTGTTGTAACACAAAATCGAAGTTTAACCATTTAAACTTTCTGAAAAACGCAGCGGATATATGTTTTTGAACATGATTACAAAGCTGAAATACATGTTCTTTAGGTGACAAACATGTGCATAGAACAAACCCATATTACAAAGGATCATTTTTATGTGAATAGGCAAGCTATGAAAGCATAAAACGTGCATTATGGACAGCCATATAGAGGCTGCCATATACTACCTTTCAGCAGCTCAAAAGAGGTCGAATCTTTGAAGATGATGAAGTTTTTTTGAGCAGCAATCCTTCAAGGTGGAGGACCTCAAATCTCGATACCCACAAGTCTTCCAAACACTTACTTGCTAGGTAGTGTTACACCAAACCTTGACCCTCTTCTTGAACTCGAGATTTCAGCCAACAAGTAGCTTGAAGTTCAGCCAAAACACTTAGAAAATCAGCCAGGATTTCAAGAGTTTTGGGAGAGAAGGAGAAGAGAGAAGTCTATTGCATGTGTGAGAGAGAAAGAGTGTTGTATTGAATGAATGATAGAAGAGTGTAGCATTAGTTTTGTGTTATAAGAAAACAAGAAAAGTGGGTTCTCCAAGACATAAGGGGCGACCAAAGGTTGGTGTTTGAAATGGGTTTCCCACCCATTTTTTATCTTTTGTTTTAGCTACACTCTTTTATACATTCATGTTATAAAATTAAAGCCTAGTTGTAATTTTTTAACACAACACTCTTTTATAAGTCATTATCTAACCATTTTTAATAATGAAACAAATAAATCTCTCTTGAACAATCATCCATATGATTTTGTTTTAACACAAAAGCAATATTTAGTCTATTTTCTATTTGTTGTATGATCCTATCAATAAACAAATATTTGTTGGTGTTTGTATAACTTGTTATTGGGTATGACCTGACTTGGCTCATAACGTACTAACCACATCAATCTTGTATGTGTCTTGGGCATATAAGATCCAACAATCTCCCACTTGCACAAGATTCATAGAAGATTGATGCAAGCAGTAAATACCGCCTAGCAACGGTTTACTACCCTTAATACGTACGACTAAGTGCCATTCAATAACATCATCCTCTTCAAGTACCATACTTGAAATGTTTTAGGTGAATCAATCATCTATCCTTTTGTCTTAGATGTCATGTTAAATCCTAGAGACACGGAATGATCATTCTCCTTTGATTTAACTTTATCAGGCCTTAGACATCTTACTCTCAACGAATAAGAGGGACAAATTCCATCTTGACTACATACGTCTGTCACAAATACCTTATATCAAACCTAAACTCAGACTTATATACTTCCATATTTCAGAACAGCGAAGAACTGAGCCAAGGTATAATATTTGGTAAATATCAAGACCCAATATGTATCTCAGGTCAGAGGATACCAAATGATGTTCGCCTTTACTCAAAATTACTTATGATCAATCAGGAAGATTCCATGTAGTAATATTTGAGATGCAGGTCAGTCCAATATTTGCATCCCACAAATATCTATGAACCTTGGTAGCAACCCATTGCTCTATATTCATCCTTATGAATATCAACCAATCAAAGTTCATAATAATCTTACCCTCACACTTGTTCCCACAAGTCTGAATGACTACGGATATTTAGAGTAAACAATTTACTCATGGATTAAACATGCTAGATTGGAACATTAATTGAAAGATTATAACCAAATAATTGTATTCAAATAATAAAGAGTTCCACATATCTAAATACAAATTTTATAGATCAAATCCAATCACTAGAATATCGAAGTCCCATGGCACAAGTATGACCTTCATGCTTTGCTTTTTCAAGGAGCTTCATGAGAGGATCTGTAATGTTTTGATCCGTGTGAACTGTGCGAATACATATCTTTCCCTTTTCAACTTCATCTTGTATGTAGTTGAATCTCCGCTCAATGTGCCTAGTCTTTTGATGAGCACGAGGTTCCTTGATTTTGTCACACACTCAATTTCCACAAACAGGGTATTACTGTTAGGCGTGTGACTTCCAGGATCTCAGCCACTAGTTACACCAAACGACACGTTAAATTATAAAACATAATTTAATTTTTAAAGTTTGATATTACCAAAGACTGAGTTATTAACGTAAACATAACAAAATTTGCGGAAGCATAGTAAATCTTAATTGTTTAAATGGCGCAACACGCGCAAACCAAATATATGAAATTCATTGAAAAGTTTTAATTAAATCATGTGTGCCGTTGAATGCATGAATGATATGATCCTAAGCGTGCGCGTCTTGTGAACCTGAAAGAAACATGCTAAAGTGTCAACACAAGGTTGGTGAGTTCACAGGTTTTGATAAAAAGAACATAAAGTAAACCGATACAGTAAACAAAGTAATATCAGTAGATAGCTAGTCTACTAAACAAGTTACTAAGTGTATGAAGTTCGCAACCGACGCTGACAATGAACACAGTGCCTCGGCTGTGGATACCAAACCACAGCAACAGAAAATTAGGTCAATTAAACACCCGTTTGACGAACGTTGTGCTAGCGCGACTAGCCCGGGTGGGGTTTGTCAAACCCAGTAGATCTACTCATAATTACCCCGCTGAAGAACATACATTAACGGTTCCAAACGTGAGGACTTAAGTGGTATCACACTAGTACACAAGTGATATTACAGTAATACTGATCAATGAAAATGAATTTGTTTCCCATGTTTCTTTCACCCCAAGAAAACAGTTAAAAAGCGGGGCTGAGAACTCACCTTAACGTAGGCAAAAGACTTTACTAGAGCATGACCACAAAACACAAGTCTAGATACCTATCAATAATTAATTATGGCATAAATAACCATTAACTTCCATCATTCGGTTCTCATTTGATCCAAGATTGGCTCTGGTCTTCGCATGTTACACTCTCTATTTCATACCCATGGTTCACATGTACATACCTAATGACCACACATGCATGCACCTTCTTAATTTACGCATCATATATCTCTGATTTCAATGCATACACACAATATATATACATTGATCACAAAACACACGTAATATATATGTTAATTAAGATGTGCACAGAATATATGTATTAATTTATAATGCATGACCACTATGCATGCACACACTTAACATACTTATTCATCACACCCACTTACCATATATATATATATATTAAATGCACACAAAATATATATAATAATTAAAGTTTCACACACACACCCCATATGCTTATTCCAACAACGTTCTAGTTCACTTTTAACCTCAAAGCAAGTACCCTCATACACCAAATCGCACATCCGTATATAAACACACAGTTTATCTCTCAATTTCGTAAAACATTTTCACATCCAAGGTTTATAATCATGATTCACAAAACTCTTGACCCAACAAATTAATTACTAGTTTGGGAAACTTAAACGAGAGACACCATGCGCGAAACCAAGCCACCGGTTCGTTAACGGTTTCTAGTCACCGATGATACCGGGATCAACCGAACCCGCATAATTAGTTATGAAAACTAGTAACAATGTTAAACGATCTTACCTCGTTTGTCGGCTATATAATTTTGAAACAATGCTCGACGGTGAGGCTACGGTGATGTCGATAGCGTACGGCGGTCATCGGTGTGATGTTGGGTTCGTCGGAACCGGCAGTAGGGTGGATAAATGCTGTCGTGCGCGTTCGAGATTCAGAGTGGGGGGGGAGATGTCGTGGGTGGTTTGGATGGTGGTGAGATTGCAGATGAAATGAGTGATTTTGTGAAGCAAGTGTTTTATTTATCAAGTTTATGGTCCACGTTTCAATTATAGATAAAATCATCATTCTGGCAGTGGCATCCACGCCTACCCTGCCGGCCATTTTATTATCTTAATAAAGCCACTTTGCATTTTTTTTTGAAAAGTTGAATACCAAACCAACTTTAATTATTTATTTGTTTGTATCCAAATTATAAATTCTTAAATTATTTTGATGTCGGACACACACTCGTTTTAAACCTACTACTAAAATTAGTGGAGTTGGTTGTTTAATTATTATTATTATTATTATTATTAGGTTTAATTGTTTTTTTTTGTTTTTTTTTATATTTATACTAATAATAATTTAGATTATGAACTAATAATAATGTCAAATAACATTGACAAATAGTAATGATAATGGAACAGTTGAAACGGTGTTAACCTAAAATACACGAGTTGTCACATTATCCCCTTTTTGAAGGAATTTTCGTCCTGAAAATTAGAACATCAGGTTAACGCAGAACATCAGGTTTCAATAGCAGCACAGAAGAACATTCAAAAGTTTTCTGGGATTTCTAAAACAAATCCAAAATAAAGAAATGTAGGGTTTTCAGGTTTCGTGAGAGTTGTGACATCACTCGACTACGACTGTTATCACTCGACTGAATTCACCAGACTTCTCATGCACGACAAATTACAATTACGTGTGCACCCGTAATGGTAATTTGCTTTGCATGGTCACCCCTGGTTCCTCCTATCCGTGCTAACATACCTTGTCAAGTACAGAGATTATCAATGGTAGAGGTATTAAAGATGTAGTTATTGCATCGAGGGTCGATTAACCAAAGTTGTACGAAAGAATCGGTTAGAACAACATTTAACAAGTGGCAAGATATGCTCCTGATGGACCATCCAAGTAAGGTACCCATGGTTTCGCATTCAACTTTGAAATGTATGATGTAAAAGGTACGATGAATCATTAATCGTAATTAACCTCCTCGTGACTCACAGTAACTCGGAGTCATCCGTACTAAGGAACATGCGGTAACAACAGGGGATAAGGACGAACCGGCCCTTTCCCTTAGACATAGCATAAGAAAACACCATCCCTGTAGACGAACACTTACAGGAAGACGCCAAAGCAAATAGTTCTCAAGCAAGCAAAAACCAGCAAGGCATGCAAACAAAGCCAACTAACAAAGCTAAACGTGTCTATATGCGTGTAACTAAGGCAACGGCTATAGTCTAAATGCAATGCAAATGAGATGCAATGTCAATTTAGTTCGCTATAACCAATGGCTCTGATACCAATGTGTCACACCCTCAATTTCCACAAACAGGGTATTACTGTTAGGCGTGTGACTTCCAGGATCTCAGCCACTAGTTACACCAAACGACACGTTAAATTATAAAACATAATTTAATTTTTAAAGTTTGATATTACCAAAGACTGAGTTATTAACGTAAACATAACAAAAGTTGCGGAAGCATAGTAAATCTTAATTGTTTAAATGGCGCAACACGCGCAAACCAAATATATGAAATTTATTGAAAAGTTTTAATTAAATCATGTGTGCCGTTGAATGCATGAATGATATGATCCTAAGCGTGCGCGTCTTGTGAACCTGAAAGAAACATGCTAAAGTGTCAACACAAGGTTGGTGAGTTCACAGGTTTTGATAAACAGAACATAAAGTAAACCGATACAGTAAACAAAGTAATATCAGTAGATAGCTAGTCTACTAAACCAGTTACTAAGTGTATGAAGTTCGCAACCGACGCTGACAATGAACACAGTGCCTCGGCTGTGGATACCAAACCACAGCAACAGAAAATTAGGTCAATTAAACACCCGTTTGACGAACGTTGTGCTAGCGCGACTAGCCCGGGTGGGGTTTGTCAAACCCAGTAGATCTACTCATAATTACCCCGCTGAAGAACATACATTAACGGTTCGAAACGTGAGGACTTAAGTGGTATCACACTAGTACACAAGTGATATTACAGTAATACTGATCAATGAAAATGAATTTGTTTCCCATGTTTCTTTCACCCCAAGAAAACAGTTAAAAAGCGGGGCTGAGAACTCACCTTAACGTAGGCACGCGCGTTACGAAGCAAAAGACTTTACTAGAGCATGACCACAAAACACAAGTCTAGATACCTATCAATAATTAATTATGGCATAAATAACCATTAACTTCCATCATTCGGTTCTCATTTGATCCAAGATTGGCTCTGGTCTTCGCATGTCACACTCTCTATTTCATACCCATGGTTCACATGTACATACCTAATGACCACACATGCATGCACCTTCTTAATTTACGCATCATATATCTCTGATTTCAATGCATACACACAATATATATACATTGATCACAAAACACACGTAATATATATGTTAATTAAGATGTGCACAGAATATATGCATTAATTTATAATGCATGACCACTATGCATGCACACACTTAACATACTTATTCATCACACCCACTTACCATATATATATATATTAAATGCACACACAATATATATAATAATTAAAGTTTCACACACACACCCCATATGCTTATTCCAACAACGTTCTAGTTCACTTTTAACCTCAAAGCAAGTACCCTCATACACCAAATCGCACATCCGTATATAAACACACAGTTTATCTCTCAATTTCGTAAAACATTTTCACATCCAAGGTTTATAATCATGTTTCACAAAACTCTTGACCCAACAAATTAATTACTAGTTTGGGAAACTTAAACGAGAGACACCATGCGCGAAACCAAGCCACCGGTTCGTTAACGGTTTCTAGTCACCGATGATACCGGGATCAACCGAACCCGCATAATTAGTTATGAAAACTAGTAACAATGTTAAACGATCTTACCTCGTTTGTCGGCTATATAATTTTGAAACAATGCTCGACGGTGAGGCTACGGTGATGTCGATAGCGTACGGCGGTCATCGGTGTGATGTTGGGTTCGTCGGAACCAGCAGTAGGGTGGATAAATGCTGTCGTGCGCGTTCGAGATTCAGAGTGGGGGGGAGATGTCGTGGGTGGTTTGGATGGTGGTGAGATTGCAGATGAAATGAGTGATTTTGTGAAGCAAGTGTTTTATTTATCAAGTTTATGGTCCACGTTTCAATTATAGATAAAATCATCATTCTGGCAGTGGCATCCACGCCTACCCTGCCGGCCATTTTATTATCTTAATAAAGCCACTTTGGATTTTTTTTTTTGAAAAGTTGAATACCAAACCAACTTTAATTATTCATTTGTTTGTATCCAAATTATAAATTCTTAAATTATTTTGATGTCGGACACACACTCGTTTTAAACCTACTACTAAAATTAGTGGAGTTGGTTGTTTAATTATTATTATTATTATTATTATTAGGTTTAATTGTTTTTTTGTTTTTTTTTAAATATATACTAATAATAATTTAGATTATGAACTAATAATAATGTCAAATAACGTTGACAAATAGTAATGATAATGGAACAGTCGAAACGGTGTTAACCTAAAATACACGAGTTGTCACAGATTTGAGCAATCGCACCCTCGTTATCACAAAAGATCTCTAGGGGGTCCTAAATGGAAGGGACAACCCCTAGATCGGCAATGAATTTCTTCAACCATGCAGCTTCTTGAGCTGCCAATAAGGCGGCGACGTATTCTGATTCTGTAGTTGATAGAGCCATCACATCCTGTTTGGAGCTCTTCCAAGAGACCGCTCCTCCATTCAGAATGAAAATGTATCCCGATTGTGATCGTGAATCATCACGATCGGTTTGGAAACTAGCATCCGTGTAACCTTTTACAACGAGTTCCTCATCACCGGATCCATAGATTAGGAACATATCTCTTGTCCTCCTTAGGTACTTAAGTATGTTCTTAACAGCCATCCAATGACTGTTTCCAGGATTTTGCTGGTATCGGCTTGTCATGCTTAAGGCGCATGACACGTCCGGTCGAGTGCATATCATCGCATACATGATAGATCTAATAGCAGATGCATATGGGACCGCCTTCAATTTATTTTGCTCATCCTTTGAGCTAGGACATTAAGTCGTACTCAATATCGTTCCTCTTTGAATAGGTACGGTACCTTTTTTAGAGTTCTCCATCTTGAACCTTTTCAAGATTTTATCAATGTATGCACTTTGATTTAAACCAATCAACCGCCTTAATCTATCCCTATAGATCTTTATACCCAGAATATAGGCGGCTTCACCAAGATCCTTAATGGAAAAACAACTTCCAAGCCAGGTTTTTACTCCTTCCAAGGTTGGAATGTCATTTCCGAATAGTAGTATGTCATCAACATACAATACTAGGAAAGTTATTGTGCTCCCACTAGCCTTCTTATACACACAAGCCTCATCAGCGTTTTTGATGAAGCCAAATTTCTTTACCTCCTCATCAAAACGATGATTCCAGCTTCTCGATGCTTGTTTCAATCCATAGATTGATTTCTTTAACTTGCGTACTTTATTAGGATGTTTTGGATCGACAAAACCTTTAGGCTGAACCATATAGACATCTTCATCAAGATATCCATTTAGGAAAGCGGTTTTGACATCTATTTGCCAAATCTCATCATCATAATGAGCAACTATGGCAAACAATATCCTTATAGACTTTAGCATCGCAACAGGTGAGAAAGTTTCATCATAGTCAACCCTTTGAGTTTGAGTGAAACCCTTTGCTACAAGTCTAGCTTTATAAGTATCCAAGTTTCCATGCATATCGGTTTTCTTCTTGAAAACCCACTTACTTCCAACTACCTTGGAATTAAGAGGTGGTACAACAAGTTCCCAAACTTGATTGTCATACATGGATTGCATCTCAACGTTCATGGCCTCAAGCCATTTGTCACAATCCAAATTGGACACTGCATCATGGTATGTGGTTGGTTCATCTGAATCTACCACATGGCATCCATCCATAAAAAATCTGTATCTTTCAGGTGGATTACTAGTTCTACCACTTCTGCGAACGTTTTGTGTGTATTGATCAACCGATTGATCATCCTCAACATCCTCATGTTGAGTGCTAGTTTCAACCAATCATGCATCAGGTTGTGATTCTTGATCTTCCTCAAGATCTACTGTTCTATTGCTAGCTCCTTCCATAAGGAACCTTGCTTCTAAGAACTCACCCTTTATGGCAACAAACACCTTTTGTTCCAGTGGATCATAGAAATAATATCCCATAGAATCTCTAGGATATCCAATAAAGATACACTTGGTGGATCGGACTTCCAATTTGTTTGGGGTGGGAGTCTTAACATAAGCCTCACAACCCCAGACCCTTAAGAATGATAGGGATGGAACTCTTCCATGCCATATCTCAAAAGGTGTCCTTTCCACCCTTTTGGTTGGGGACATATTTAGAATACGGGCCGCGGAGAGCAAAGCGAAACCCCAAAATGATAGAGGCAATGTGCTTCTAGCCATCATAGATCGGAGCATATCCAATAAGGTTCGATTCCTCCTCTCAGACACACCATTATGTTGTGGTGTTCCAGGTGGAGTGAGTTGTGAGACAATCCCACAACTCCTAAGATGATCTTGAAAAATATCACTTAGGTATTCACCTCCTCTATCGGTATGGAGAACTTTAATCAACTTGTTGAGTTGATTTCCTACTTCATTCATTAAGATTTTGAAAATTTCAAAAGCTTCATCTTTGTGTCTTAATAAGTACACATACTGTCACACCCCGGGCCCAAGGAGGGTGGGACGTCACAGACTAGCAACAATGTGGCAGCGGAAACAGACCATCATATGAGCACACAAGTAGAAAAAATTACATGGCATTATAATAATTAAAATGAAATCCGGGACTAAATGGCTTAGCCCGGTTACATCCATTGTTTCATGTCAAAGGTACAAAATTAACATATCATTCATTACAAATTATTCAAATGTTCTAAGCAGAGGTTATAATGCCATGAGGTCAGGGTACTAGGTCGTCCGAGCATCTTCCAAAACAAGCTAGGCTTCCATCAAATGTTACCTGAAACATGCTCAAAAAGGATTGTGTGTCAACTAAAAAGTTGGTGAGTTCTAGTGGTTTTGTTTCAGGAAATAAAAGAGACCTATAAAGTTCACATGTTAAAGTATTATATCTAGTATAGATGTTGTGGGATCACAACCAACCCTGCACTCAGTCCCGGCTTGCCTCTTCTAAAGTTATGTTGTACCGGTTAACCCCGCAGGGAGAAGCTGAGCCCCATAGCAGGTGGACCGTACCTGCCAGTAAGGTCCATATTTGTTTCTTACAAAAACCTGTCACATGCCACAACGACCCTTTCGGATCTTTAGTGGGGGTACCTCCCTGTAGCGGGAGCCACTGTGTGTGGGGGATTCCCCAAATAGATCTATCCATATAAACAAGCGGTTCATATAAGAATTAATGATTGTGATTCATGTATCAGCAGCTATCAACAAAGACCACAACATAAGCATTATATAATATCACAAATAATAGTTTTAGTTTTAAAATAAAAATAGAGCATGCTTCATCCCCAAAAACCAAAGTAAAAAGGGGGACACGAGAACTCACTTTGCTATCAGACAGGTTGCACAAACAGATAGTTTCAAGTCCTAGCACCCTATAATCATAATTCAAGTAATAAGCCATAGATTCCTAACATAATTTAGTGTCATTTTATAGTGAGGATGTGCGTGACTTTGTTTCTTAGAGGATTTTGCGTCAAAAGTTTCCTTTTTAGGAAAGTTAGGGTTTTGGTGTGTTTTCGTCAAGTTACATGGTTCTTATAAATTTATTATCATATGAATGAGCCTAATATTAGTTTCTGGTCATAAGGTTGCTGAAATTCTGCGAAAATGCAGAATTTACACTTTTGGCCCCTCAAGTTTCAAAATTGACATTTTCTACCCCAAAGTTTGCCTCTTTACCATTTTTGACCCCCTAATATTTTCTTAAGCTTTTTAATGTTTATTTGAATCTGTTTTAACCCCAAAATATCAGACTCTACTTGGTGATATTTAAAACACAATTTCTAGTTTTCGGTCACGTTTACTTTTGCTAAATAATTCGTAGGAATTTCATATTAATTCAAAAATTTACCAAGTTCGATTTCTATTACTAAAATAATTATTCTAAGGCCTGAAATTCTTAAAGTCTAAGTTGTTCATGTCATGGCCCGTTCCCTTGGTTATTTCATGTTTCGGGTCATCAAACTAGTGTTTACTAGCCCTAGCATATCTTACTAAACTTTCCAATCATCCAAGTTCATTTTCCAAGTCCTAACTTACTGGAAATCTATCCTCAAATCTCGGTTTCACATGGATACTACTAAAATCGGGTGTTTTGCCCCATTTACACTATTGTAAATATCACATTTACCCTCCAAACCACTACTATATCATTTGTAACCTTAATTTCAGAAAATATATGTATGTATTTGGGTGTTTGTTTCATTGTTTTAGGCAGATTTACAAGGTTTATATATAAATATACGGTTAAGTGTGGCTTGAACACATGATATGAGGATATACAAGGTAGAATCCTTGTATATCAACCTTAGGTTTGTGGGTTTAAGAGAGTGGTACCTCGTTCGAAATGGAGTTCCAAAGAGAGTGAGGTTCTAACCGAAAGCTTTCTGTTAGAATAATGAGAGTAGTGTTTATAGTAGAAAACGAATGAGTTTACTATGATTTAAATTATCAAAAGTTTATATTAGTTACGTGTGAGGAATTTAGGAGGCTAGAACTAACAAAACCCTTCGAACCTCAGCTGAAAGCCTTGTTTCCTTCGATAGTTGTTGCTAGAAGATTAAGAAAATGAAGTGTGTGTGATTTCAGTCGAAAGAAGCAAAGAGAGAGTAGTGAGTAGTGAGAGAGAGAAAGTCCGAGAGTTTGAGAGTGTAATGTCAAGAGAAGGGATATAAAAATTATAAACGGGTTTGCATGTATAGAAAAGTAGAAAAGTTGAGTGTTTGAGTGGGTTTCGCAGAAGGTAATTGATTGGTGGTTTATGGGCGGCCATGCAAAGATTTTGTTTTATTTGTTTTATTAATATTCTACTTTTATTATTATTATTATTTTTGTTAAGCCACGGGTTGCATGGGTTATTTATCCAAATTCGTCCAAGTGTTGGGGCATAATTGTTTCTAATATTCATTCAGATAATAGTTTCTTACACAAGAATTATGTTTCCATATTGTAAAATATCCATAATGGATGTAAAATTAGTGTAGAAAAATAATCAGGAGCAAAATACATACTCGAAAACATGGAAAAATTCTAGGCGTATAACCACTGTTTGGGCGTATAACCACTGTTTGGGCGTATAACCACTGTTTGGGCGTAAGACACTGTGCAGGCGTAAGACAACTGTTCAGACTCATGACCACTGTGCGGTCGTATTAGTGCTGCTGAAACGACCAGGACTTAGTCGCGGGGGCATTTTTCCAGGCTTATAAGCACTGTTCAGGCACATGAGCACTGTTCAGACTCATGAGCACTGTTCATGCGTATGACTTAGAAAAATTTCCACATCTTTTGTAAGGGTCGAGGAGGGGTTGTTACATTCTCCCACCGTTTAGAAAATTTCGTCCCGAAATTTCGTTTCTGTTATGCCTCCGAACGGTTGGGTTTGAAGAGGTATGGATATTGGCTTCTCATCTCATCTTCCCACTCCCATGTAAACTCAGGTCCTCGTTTAGAGTTCCATCGTACCTTCACCTTGGGTATGCGTCTTCGCCTAAGTCTCTGAACCAATCGGTCAGTAATCTCTATGGGTTCCTCAACAAAGTTCAATTTGTCATTTATTCTTGCCTCTTTCAATGGCAATTCCAAGGCTTTGTCCACCTGACACTTCTTTAAATTTGATACATGGAATGTGTTGTGTATGTAGCTCAGCTCCTCGGGTAGACTGAGCTGGTATGCTACCGGACCAACTCTTGCCAGTATTTCAAATGGTCCAATATACCTTGGGCTTAGCTTGCCCTTCTTGCCAAATCTCACAACTCCTTTCCATGGCGCGACCTTCAACATTACTTTATCACCTACTTGAAATTCAAGAGGTTTTCGTCTCCTGTCGGCATACTTCTTTTGGCGGTCTCGGGCTGTTTTCAGTCTTTCCTTAATCTTGGCTATCTTCTTAGTAGTCTCCATCACAATATCGGGTCCCATCACTTGGCTATCACCTATCTCATTCCAACTTAATGGCGACCGACATTTCCTGCCGTACAAGGCTTCATACGGGGCAGCTTTTATGCTAGCGTGGTAACTATTATTATAGGAGAATTCCACTAGTGGAAGGTGGCGATCCCAGCTTCCACCAAAGTCGATCACGCACGCTCTCAGCATGTCTTCCAAGGTCTAAATAGTTCTTTCACTCTGCCCGTCGGTTTGAGGGTGATATGCCGTGCTTATGTCAAGACGAGTCCCTAAGGCTTGTTGGAGAGATTTCCAGAATCGTGATGTGAAACGACTATCACGATCAGAGATGATCGAGAGCGGCACTCCATGCCGAGTCACTATTTCGTCGATATATATTCGGGCTAACTTTGACATCTCATAGTCTTCTTGGATTGGTAAGAAATATGCTGATTTGGTAAGCCTGTTTACAACTACCCAAATTGTATCATGACAGCGAGACGTTCTTGGTAGTTTTGTGACAAAATCCATGGTAATGTTATCCCATTTCCATTTCGGGATTTCGGGCTGCTGTAGGGTTCCTGATGGTTTTTGGTTTTCAGCTTTTACCATTGCGCAGGTTAAACATTTGCTCACATAGGTGGTGATAGATTTCTTTAGTCCAGGCCACCAGAAAAGTGCCTTTAAGTCCTGATACATCTTATCACTCCCCGGGTGAATCGAATATCTAGACTTGTGAGCTTCGTCCAGGACTATGGTCCTAATTCCGTCGTGATTAGGTATCCACGTCCTTCCTTCGCATTTGTATAGCCCATCATTGTCCATTTCCAAACGCTTTTCCATCCCTGTTAACATTTCTCCCGTCAGGTTATTCTCATTTGAAGGCCTGCCTTTGTGCTTCCTTAATCCTAGCAACGAGGCCAGTGTACACGCTCATCCTTAGAGCACGAACGCGAAGAGGTTTCTCCTGTTCCTTTCTACTCAAGGCATCAGCTACCACATTTGCCTTGCCAGGATGGTAGCGAATCTCACATTCGTAATCGCTTAGTAACTCTACCCATCTTCTTTGGCGCATGTTCAACATTTTCTGGTTGAGGATATGTTGTAGGATTTTATGATCGGTATAGATGACACACTTAGTACCATAAAGGTAGTGTCTCCATATTTTAAGTGCAAATACCACGGCACCCAGTTCCAAATCGTGTGTCGTATAATTCCTTTCGTGCTCGTTCAGCAATCTGGATGCATACGCGATCACCTTCTCCCGCTGCATCAACACGCAGCCAAACCCTTGTCGCGAGGCGTCGCAATAAACTACGAAGTCATCGGTTCCCTCGGGTAGGGTGAGGATAGGCGCGCTACATAGTTTCTCCTTTAGTAGATTAAAGGCTTCATCTTGTTCTCGTCCCCATTCATAGGTCACATCCTTCTTGGTTAACGTGGTTAGAGGCTGCACTGTTCGAGAGAAATCCCGGATAAACCTCCTATAGTAGCCAGCCAAACCAAGAAATTGCCGGATCTCGGTAGGAGTTTCGGGGACTTTCCAGTTTTTAATAGCCTCTATCTTTGATGGATCCACCTGGATTCCATCCTTGTTCACTATGTGACCAAGGAACTGAATTTCACGCATCCAAAACTCGCATTTGGAAAACTTTGCGTATAATTGCTCCTTCTTAAGTAGATCAAGGATTATCCGGAGATGTCTCTCATGTTCTTCTTTGCTCTGAGAGTAGATTAAGATGTCATCAATGAAGACAATCACAAACTTGTCAAAGTACGGGTGGCACACACGGTTCATGAGATCCACGAACGCCGCGGGTGCGTTAGTCAACCCAAAAGGCATGACTAGGTATTCGTAGTGACCATATCGAGTCCTGAAAGCTGTTTTCGGGACGTCCTCTTCCTTTATTTTTAGTTGGTGATACCCCGATCGCAGATCTATTTTCAAGAAATAGCTTGCTCCCTGCAATTGGTTGAATAGGTCGTCAATTCTAGGGAGAGGGTACCGGTTCTTTACGGTAAGCTTGTTCAGCTCCCTATAGTCGATACACATTCGTAGTGTTCCGTCCTTCTTTTTAACGAATAACACCGGTGCACCCAGGGCGAGACACTGGGTCGTATGAACCCTTTGTCAAGCAACTCTTGGATCTACAACATCAGCTCCTTCATTTTGGGTGGAGCGAGTCAGTAAGGAGCTTTGGCCACCGGTGCAGCGCCAGGTAGTAGATCAATCTGAAATTTAACTTGTCAGGTTGGAGGGAGTCCTGGTAAGTCTTCTGGGAATACTTCTAAGTATTCAGACACCACAGGTATGTCTTCAATCTTCTTTTCCTCTTTTTCCCTCATCACATATAATATAAAGGCTTCGTGTCCTTTCTTAAGGCTTTGGGTAGCCTTCAGGTGGGATATCATAGGACACAGTGGGTGACTCCTTTCCCCATGGACTACTAACATATCCCTGCTGGCTATGGGTATCTTGAGCAAACGCTCATCACAGATAATTTCAGCCCTATTTTTAGCCAGCCAATCCATTCCTACTACTACATCAAAACCTCCTAATTTAATATGCATCAAATCTATATCAAAGGAATTACCCACTAGTATCAACTTGCAATCTTTGATGATTTCGTTAGTTTCTATTATATTACCGTCAGCTAGTTCTACGGTGTATGTTTCGGTCAAAATGCAAGCAGTCAAATTAATCAAAGAACTAAAAGTAGTAGAAACAAAACTGGCGGTTGCTCCAGTATCAAACAATACAGTAGCAGGATGATTGTTTACAAGAAACGTACCGTTCACCATGTCGGGCTCCTTACGGGCACCATTTGGATCCATAACGAACGCTCTTCCTTGGGCTTGTTGGGTCGAGTGTCCTTGTCTCTTGCTAGATTGGGGCATTTGTTCCTCATATGCCCTGGGTCTCCGCACTCATAGCATTGCTTTCCAGGCTCATAAGTGCAGTCCTTAATCAGGTGACCATATTTCTTGCATCGAAAACAAGGCATGGGTTTACATTCCCCCTGGTGATGAACCTTGCATTTAGTGCAGTAGGGGCTTGTGCCTTGGTACAATCTCCTAGTCTTTCCACCTTGGTCACCTCGCTTTGCCTCTTCTCCAGGTCGCTTGCTCGAACCACTACTGCTGCCGACCACCTTCCTGGTGTCGAACCACTTCCTCTTTCCATCCACAGTCTTCCTCTTGTCCTTATTTCTTTCATGCTCCGTCCACCCAGCTCTCACTAGGTCGTCAGTCAGGCTACTGGTAACGTCGACTGCAGCCTGTAGAGTAGTAGGCCTGGAAGACCTAACCATGCCCCTCACTCTTGGGTGTAACCCCCAAATGAAACGGGCTACGCCCTTAGATTCGGGCATTACCAAGTGTGGTACCAGTCGGGACAATGCAAGGAATCGATTAATATACTCAGTGTAGTTCGGGCCTTTCATCTCCAGATTTAGAAATTCAGCCTCGAGTCTCTCCAGCTGGTTAATCGGGCAGTACTTGTCGATGATTAATTCCCTGAATTCCACCCAGTTCATTCTGCCAACAGCATCTCGGCCTCGAGGTTGGATGATGGTTCTCCACCACTCGAGTGCCGGTCCTTTGAGAGATTGCGAGGCAAATCTCACCATATGCTCCAGCTTGCACTCGCTTATGTCCAACACAGCTTCAATTTCATCCAACCACCTATAAGTTTCAATTGCACCCTCGGTGCCATAGAAGTCTTTTAGCTTACAAGCCATGAAGGTTTTGTAAGAGCACCCATTCCTGATAGCTTCGGCTTCCTCACGGTTGCCTTCATCATTATTAGGTCTGTTGGTCTCATTGGTATTTCCCTGATCGGCGTTGATCTGGGCAATGATTGTTGGGATAGCATTGGCGATTTGTTGTGCCACCAGGTTGGCGATCCTCTCGTCATTTTCCTGGTGGGCATTATCCCTATGTGGTGCTCCTGGTGAAGTGGGTGATTGGTTCCTGCCTCGGGTAGAACCTCTCCTTCATGTACGAATTCCGCGTCGTGGTGGCATTCTGATAGTATCATAGATAAGTTCATTTAGTATCTCACAAATTTTGTTTCTGGTATCACATTGTATCTCATAATTCCTATTACGCTCTACAATAACACACTTAAGTTTCATTCAAAGCATACAATAATAATTATCATTATAGAGTATCAATCACACAAGATTGTCACGTTTTTAAACAACATTGCCCTGCAAAAGTTAAATCATTAATCAATTATTTCATAGATAATTTCAAACACAAATCAACCATACATAATAAGTAGTGTCATTGTTTCACAAATTGGAAGGTGTCATCACCCCCATAAATAGAAATTGTTTCTTAAATAGATAGATAAATTGTTTCTTAGATAGTTTTGGCAGCCTACTGCCATGCATCCTAATACCAGCTACATCACCCCTGCCATTTCTTCTTCAACCAGCCGAACCATCCCGAGCTCTTCTTCTTCTGCTCTTGCTCCAGGCGCTGGACATTGTGAGTTGCCATCATTGCTTGGAATTGGGCAGATTGGGAGGTCCGCGTGGCATGCTGTAAGGTCAGCTCATGGCGCTGGATGGTCCTCAGTATCTCGCTCAAGGTAGGGTTGGATGGACCAAAGTCACTAGCCCGCCGGCTAAACTGAGAGTGCTGGTCTCCAGCGAGCACGCTAGGGCCATCATACAGGCTATGCCTGGGTGGCATCCAATACTCATCACGAGATAGACGTCCAGGCGGCGCGAGCATAGAAGGCGCTGGTGTAGGGGTCCTGGTATGAGGAGATGGAGGAGGAGGCATCCTGAATGAAACAGAAGGACCTGGCCTAGCACTCTTCCTAGGCCGAGTAACTACACGGGTACCCCCGTTCCTAATAGGTGGAATAGGTGAGAGAGTGGGAGCTGCTACATGTGGCGAGTTGGAGCGCGTCCGGCTCCTAGCAGGTGATGTGTGTGATGATTCCTCGGATGGCTCAGTGTCATCGGAAGTCGCGGATAGCCATCCTGGGTGTCCGCATCTCTGCAGGTACGCCTCGTACTCAGTTTGGGGCTTCCTCCTCAGTGTCCCAACAGGGGCAGTCTCATCAACTGGATGTGCGGGTGCCTTACCTCTTTCAGCCATGATATGGTTATCCTGTAAAAACAGTCATGAGTCAATTTTGTTTCTCATAGCTCATGATCATCGTAATAGTACTAGTAATTGTAGTGATAGTAGTCGTTTCTCATAGAGTTAGTATCTATTAGTAATTGCATCAGTAAGCAGTAGTAACCCATAGAAGTTGTATCTATTAAACAGTATCAGTAAGCAGTAGTATCGCCTAGAAGTTCAATTAAATTTTAACCTTGACTATGTTAAAAGTATTCCTCAAGTCAATCTAATCCAAAGGTCGCACTTAGGCTTTGTGCTGGGATTTACGCGTCCGATAAATTCATTTTTACGTTGATCAAGTGTAATCATCAATTTATCCAACCCGCTTATCCCAACACTTACCCAAGCAAGGACAGTCCTACAGTCTCAGTGTTGTAGCCTAGGGTCTACTAAGGTATTCCCAATTTCTCTACAACCTGTGGCTCTGATACCAATCTGTCACACCCCGGGCCCAAGGAGGGTGGGACGTCACAGACTAGCAACAATGTGGCAGCGGAAACAGACCATCATAAGAGCACACAAGTAGAGAAAATTACATGCCATTATAATAATTAAAATGAAATCCGGGACTAAATGGCTTAGCCCGGTTACATCCATTGTTTCATGTCAAAGGTACAAAATTAACATATCATTCATTACAAATTATTCAAATGTTCTAAGCAGAGGTTATAATGCCATGAGGTCAGGGTACTAGGTCGTCCGAGCATCTTCCAAAACAAGCTAGGCTTCCATCAAATGTTACCTGAAACATGCTCAAAAGGATTGTGTGTCAACTAAAAAGTTGGTGAGTTCTAGTGGTTTTGTTTCAAGAAATAAAAGAGACCCATAAAGTTCACATGTTAAAGTATTATATCTAGTATAGATGTTGTGGGATCACAACCAACCCTGCACTCAGTCCCGGCTTGCCTCTTCTAAAGTTATGTTGTACCGGTTAACCCCGCAGGGAGAAGCTGAGCCCCATAGCAGGTGGACCGTACATGCCAGTAAGGTCCACATTTGTTTCTTACAAAAACCTGTCACATGCCACAACGACCCTTTCGGATCTTCAGTGGGGGTACCTCACTGTAGCGGGAGCCACTATGTGTGGGGGATTCCCCAAATAGATCTATCCATATAAACAAGCGGTTCACATAAGAGTTAATGATTGTGATTCATGTATCAGCAGGTATCAACAAAGACCACAACATAAGCATTATATAGTATCACAAAATAATAGTTTTAGTTTTAAAATAAAAATAGAGCATGCTTCATCCCCAAAAACCAAAGTAAAAAGGGGGACACGAGAACTCACCTTGCTATCAGACAGGTTGCACAAACAGATAGTTTCAAGTCCTAGCACCCTATAATCATAATTCAAGTAATAAGCCATAGATTCCTAACATAATTTAGTGTCATTTTATAGTGAGGATGTGCGTGACTTTGTTTCTTAGAGGATTTTGCGTCAAAAGTTTCCTTTTTAGGAAAGTTAGGGTTTTGGTGTGTTTTCGTCAAGTTACATGGTTCTTAAAAATTTATTATCATATGAATGAGCCTAATATTAGTTTCTGGTCATAAGGTTGCTGAAATTCTGCGAAAATGCAGAATTTACACTTTGGCCCCTCAAGTTTCAAATTGACATTTTCTACCCCAAAGTTTGCCTCTTTACCATTTTTGACCCCCTAATATTTTCTTAAGCTTTTTAATGTTTATTTGAATCTGTTTTAACCCCAAAATATCAGACTCTACTTGGTGATATTTAAAACACAATTTCTAGTTTTCG
This sequence comes from Flaveria linearis, assembly GCA_024085815.1. Lineage (NCBI taxonomy): Eukaryota > Viridiplantae > Streptophyta > Magnoliopsida > Asterales > Asteraceae > Flaveria > Flaveria linearis. The sequence continues at coordinate 75,669,649 of CM044005.1, forward strand.
GTCACGTTTACTTTTGCTAAATAATTCGTAGGAATTTCATATTAATTCAAAAATTCACCAAGTTTGATTTCTATTACTAAAATAATTATTCTAAGGCCTGAAATTCTTAAAGTCTAAGTTGTTCATGTCATGGCCCGTTCCCTTGTTTATTTCATGTTTCGGGTCATCAAACTAGTGTTTACTGCCCTAGCATATCTTACTAAACTTTCCAATCATCCAAGTTCATTTTCCAAGTCCTAACTTACTGGAAATCTATCCTCAAATCTCGGTTTCACATGGATACTACTAAAATCGGGTGTTTTGCCCCATTTACACTATTGTAAATATTACATTTACCCTCCAAACCACTACTATATCATTTGTAACCTTAATTTCAAAAATATATGTATGTATTTCGGTGTTTGTTTCATTGTTTTAGGCAGATTTACAAGGTTTATATATAAATATATGGTTAAGTGTGGCTTGAACACATGATATGAGGATATACAAGGTAGAATCCTTGTATATCAACCTTAGGTTTGTGGGTTTAAGAGAGTGGTACCTCGTTCGAAATTGAGTTCCAAAGAGAGTGAGGTTCTAACCGAAAGCTTTCTGTTAGAATAATGAGAGTAGTGTTTATAGTAGAACACGAATGAGTTTACTATGATTTAAATTATCAAAAGTTTATATTACTTACGTGTGAGGAATTTAGGAGGCTGGAACTAACAAAACCCTTCGAACCTCAGCTGAAAGCCTTGTTTCCTTCGATAGTTGTTGCTAGAAGATTAAGAAAATGAAGTGTATGTGTGATTTCAGTCGAAAGAAGCAAAGAGAGAGTAGTGAGTAGTGAGAGAGAGAAAGTCCGAGAGTTTGAGAGTGTAATGTCGAGAGAAGGGATATAAAAATTATAAACGGGTTTGCATGTATAGAAAAGTGGAAAAGTTGAGTGTTTGAGTGGGTTTCGCAGAAGGTAATTGATTGGTGGTTTATGGGCGGCCATGCAAAGATTTTGTTTTATTTGTTTTATTAATATTCTACTTTTATTATTATTATTATTTTTTGTTAAGCCACGGGTTGCATGGGTTATTTATCCAAATTCGTCCAAGTGTTGGGGCATAATTGTTTCTAATATTCATTCGGATAATAGTTTCTTACACAAGAATTATGTTTCCACATTGTAAAATATTAATAATGGATGTAAAATTAGTGTGGAAAAAATAATCAGGAGGAAAATACATACTCGAAAACATGGAAAAATTCTAGGCGTATAACCACTGTTTGGGCGTATAACCACTGTTTGGGCGTATAACCACTGTTTGGGCGTAAGACACTGTGCAGGCGTAAGACAACTGTTCAGACTCATGACCACTGTGCGGTCGTATTAGTGCTGCTGAAACGACCAGGACTTAGTCGCGGGGGCATTTTTCCAGGCTTATAAGCACTGTTCAGGCACATGAGCACTGTTCAGACTCATGAGCACTGTTCATGCGTATGACTTAGAAAAATTTCCACATCTTTTGTAAGGGTCGAGGAGGGGTTGTTACACATACCCATAGCGAGTATAATCATCGGTAAAGGTAATGAAGTATCTTTCACCATTCCTAGTCATTGGCTTAAAAGGACCACATACATCCGAATGTATGATTCCTAATAAATCTTTTGCCCTTTCGTTAGTTCCACTAAAGGGTGCCTTAGTCATTTTACCTTGTAAAAAAGATTCACAAACATCAAATGAATCACATTCATTTGTTTTTAAAAGACCATTCTTTTGAAGTTTTTGTAAACGTTTCTTGTTTATATGACCAAGAGACAATGCCAAAGATAGGTATCACTCAAATCCAACTTGAGTTTCTTGATGTTAGTTTGGTACAATGAACTATTTAAAGCATTTTCATAAACCAATTCATAAATACCATTAATGGGGATAGCTTTAAAATAGAACATATCATTTAAAGAAACATGAATATCATTTTCAACAAAAGATAATACATAATCATAATGTCTTAATTGGGATACAGAAATAATGTTCCTAGTCAAACTAGGAGCATACAAAACATTCTTCAAAATAACATCCTAGCCACTTGGAAGTTTTAGGATGTAGTCCCCACGAGCTTCAACTTGGACTTTAGTTCCATTGCCCATGAAGAGACTAACATCCCCTTGATTGAAGTCCCTACTTCTTTTGAACCCCTGCAACAAATTGCAAATATGAGTTCCACATCCGGTATCCAATACCGATGTGTTAGAAGATGTAACATTAAGATCAATATGAATCATGTATATTGTACCTGAGGTCTTGGAGATGGACAGGACAATTCCTTGCCTAATGTCCAATCTCCCCACACTTGAAGCATGGGTCATTGGTAGCAACCTTTTGCTTCTTCTCTTATGGTTCGGGTGGTACCCTTGCCACCCCTTTCCCCTTTCCCCAAACGGGTCCCTTACCCTTGGCAACCTTTGCCTTGGGTGCGGGATAAGGCCTTTTCTTGTTCCCACCTTCATTGATGGTGAGAACGAGTAAAACCCTTTTACCCATGGCCGCCTCGGCCGTTTTAAGCATTGTATGAAGCTCACCAATGCTTTTGTCCCAAGCATTCATGTTGTAGTTCAACACGAATGTCTCGAACTTCTTGGTAAGGCCATTAAGGATCAAATACGTGGCTAATTCCTTCAAGACAGGATAATTAAGCCTCTCGAGGCGGTCAATATGACTTTTCATCTTAAGTACATAAGATGAAACAGATTGGTTGTCATCCATACTCCTTTTGGAGATCCGGAGTCGTGCTCGCTAGCATGAGACAAGACACTTGGACGGAGTACTCAGTGTACTTCAGCCAATCGTTGTAGGCCTCCTCATCATCCTCAGTAGGTTGATCGGGGATAGGGTCGTCTAAAACATATGATCTTCTCTCTTGCTTGAAAACGATTCTCAAGTTTCGATACCAATCAATAAAGTTGTTATGATTTAGATGTTCTTTTTGGAGGATCGCTCGTAATGATTGGGTGGACGCGGATGAGTTATCATGATTGTCATTATTGGTGGCCATCTACAAAATTTAACAAAGATCTATTTTAGTATTTTCGATATTGCCAATTTTAATAATTAATGCCTTTTAAGGTCATTTTTATATTAAAATCTAGAACCCAACATTACATTTAAATTGTGGTTAGGTGACCTTTATCCCACGATTTAAATTAATAAGGTGGTCAACGATTGACGATTGCAACCATTTGCAACTTCTAGAGGTATGGGATCGACTTTAAACATCATATGTAAAGTCGGCATCTTAATCCCATCAACACCATTTAGAAACCATATTGTAGGTGATCCATTTAACATGGTTTGCAAATCAAGTTACCCTACTTGCACATACATGTGAGTTTACCAACATAAGTGGTTAGGTGACCTTTATCCTACCAATGTGGTATCCCCACCTTAAGTCACAAGTTCCCTCTAAATGGTTAGGTGACCTTTATTCCATTAAAAGTTTCCAAATGACTCAAGTGTTGTGCAAAAGGACGGTGTTAAACTTGTTTGTTAATATTTAGAGGTTTCATAATTCTAGTTTAGAAAACTCTATGTACTTGTATTTGCATGCTTTCAAATACAAGATACCCTATGGTCCTTTGATTAAAACCTATTTTAATCTTTAAAATCATTAAATCATTTTAATAACCTTTTATTAACTTTTAAGAACCATCAATTTTCAGCTTGTTAAGTTTGTTAATGAGTTTGTAATGTATGTCCAGATATCAAACAAACAACCAAACAACAAACATTCAAACAAGCATAAACATATTAACATGAGTGCATAACCTTAGCCACTAAGTTGACAACACTTGTTTGCCATCACAAGTGTTGTCATAAGGTCTTTCCTAAGGGTTTGTAATGATACACTATTTGTGTCCATGGACTCCCACCTGAATCCATATCCAAATACGTCAAGGTCCATGTCTTTGATGTCCATCTTTGGGTCTTCATCTTGTGCATCTTCCTTTTACAAAAATTATATCCTAATACATTTTTCTAATAATGGAAATGCACCTAATCTATTTATTACATAACTAAATGAATAAATAATTACAACCCAAATAATAAACATAAACATTACAACCCAATTGAATGAATAAAACAACCATTCCAATCATCCAAATCATAAGGCCAAAGGCTAGGTTATGCACACTAACAACCAATGATCATATCATCCAAACATATAATGAAACCCCACTTAAAACCACGAAATTTCAACCAACATAAACTGAAATTTTGGGTTTTAAACATTGTCCAAACAATATACATATCATAATATATATCTTTCAAGGTTTAATCACTAGCATGTGTGATATGACCTTGAAAGTTTGGGAATTCAATCATACAAAACATAGCAGCCCCTAAAGGGTTTTAAAGTCCATAAAACAAATTTTTAAAAGACATACAAGCTAGCTATCCACATAACCAGCTCTTGATGCCATTGATGGGTTTGTTGTAACACAAAATCAAAGTTTAACCATTTAAACTTTCTGAAAACGCAGCGGATATATGTTTTTAAACATGATTACAAAGCTGAAATACATGTTCTTTAGGTGACAAACATGTGCATAGAACAAACCCATATTACAAAGGATCATTTTTATGTGAATAGGCAAGCTATGAAAGCATAAAACATGCATTATGGACAGCCACATAGAGGCTGCCATATACTACCTTTCAGCAGCTCAAAGAGGTCAAATCTTTGAAGATGATGATGTTTTTTAAGCAGCAATCCTTCAAGGTGGAGGACCTCAAATCTCGATACCCACAAGTCTTCCAAACACTTACTTGCTAGGTAGTGTTACACCAAACCTTGACCCTCTTCTTGAACTCGAGATTTCAGCCAACAAGTAGCTTGAAGTTCAGCCAAAAACACTTAGAAAATCAGCCAAGATGTTGAGAGTTTTGGGAGAGAAGGAGAAGAGAGAAGTCTATTTCATGTGTGAGAGAGAAAGAGTGTTGTATTGAATGAATGATAGAAGAATGTAGCATTAGTTATGTGTTGTAAGAAAACAAGAAAAGTGGGTTCTCCAAGACATAAGGGGCGGCCGAAGGTTGGTGTTTGAAATGGGTTTCCCACCCATTTTTTATCTTTTGTTTTAGCTACACTCTTTTATACATTCATGTTATAAAATTAAAGCCTAGTTGTAATTTTATAACACAACACTCTTTCATTAGTCATTATCTAACCATTTTAAATAATGAAACAAATAAATCTCTCTTGAACAAAATCATCCATATGATTTTGTTTTAACAAAAACGCAATATTTAGAAAACCAATTTCTAAATTAGGTGTCTATATTTGTTGTATGATCCTATCAATAAATAAATATTTGTTGGTGTTTGTATAACTTGTTATTGGGTATGACCTGACTTGGATCATAACGTACTAATCACATCAATCTTGTATGTGTCTTGGGCATATAAGATCCAACAAAAAAAAATTTAATCAAGCCTTACACTTTGAAATTTTACACAATAGGAAATATAAACCTAAAGAGCTCAACCGGACCATAATAATGTTAACAACTAATGTATTCTTAAAAATTATACTAATGAATAAATGTAATTAGGTTACCATGAGGAATATGCACTCAATATAGGAAACTTTCGATATGTGTATAGGTTATGTATGCAAAAGAGCCCAGGTGAGTCTCATGAACCCCATTTTACTTTACAACTTTTAGGGGTAAAATACATACTCGTTGTAATTATGTTACTATGTTGTAATGCTACCTGCTCTTGTCCCCGAACGGAGCATAATCATTAACTCCATTAGGAGTCGCGTGATTTGTGGGTAATACTATTTGGGGAATCCCCTGCACACAATGGGCCCTTTATGTAAGGAAACCCCCCATTGAGATTCAATAATCGTTGTGTATAATTTAGTGTCATTTAACCGTGCTTAGCAGGGCACAATTAAATCTAACATTCTAGTAGTAACGAGTTAGGGGATAATGTTCTAGTACTAGGGCGGGAAAGTCCGGGTCAGGCTTGATTGTGATACATTCTGTCATGCACTATTATTCATGTTTTAACTATAAATGTCTTTGTATGATTATAAATTCTCTTATATGAAAACTTAAGCTCACCAACTTTATGTTGATACGTTTTGATATGTATTTCAGGTAATTGTTAGATTATAAGGGGGAGTATTGAATAGACTCCCTAAGTATTGGATTCATAAATTTGAGAACATGGTTGATTTCCAATAGAAGACTCGCTTTAGAAGAACTGCATAAGACCCTAGACGAGCCATACAAGATAACGATGTTGATGAATAGAAATAATGACCCTATGGCCCTTGCCTACGATTTAGTTAGTCACATGTCAAGTTGTAATACAATATAGTTATTTTATTATTATTCGTGTAAACCAATGGCTCATTTTCATTACATACATGGTTTCCGCTGTGTTTGTTGATATTCAGTCGTCACAACCAGGCCCGGTCAACGGGGTGTGACTTGGATCAAGTCTCCTTCTGGAGAATCCATACAACTTCAAGAAGCTCAACATTTTCTGCTTATCAGCAAACTTCTTCAGATTTGCTCTTATGGTGGCTCTTGAATTTTAAGCTTCTTCCCTCATTTTTCATTTAGCAGTTTTTTGCTCTTTTAGCACTTGTTTCTTAAGCTTCTTAAGTTATTCAAACTCAGTGTACTCATAGGACGAGGGAGAAAGTGATGTTGCCTGATAGAGGCTTGTGGCACTCAGGTAGGTTATCATTTTTTGTATATCTTCTTCCCTGTCTACATGTGGTTGTTGCTCAGTTGTCACAGCCTATTTCTCTAGGCTTTCTTGAACTGGGGAGAGAGTAAGAGCTTGTTTGTAAAGTTTCTTTCTTTTACTTTCTTCTTTGATTTTCAGGAGCAATTCTACATCCTAATCCTCCAGTTTATTCAACTCTTCTAATAGAAGAGAAATGAGTTCATCTATATTGTAGTTTTTAGTCCCTAAATAGTTCATTTCGGCTGCCCTTAACTTATCATCTTGAGTGTTTGGCCTAGGAACAGCCCTGATTGAAGCTTCCATGAAGCCTGGGGTCGTTCTTGAACTCTCGACTTAGCTTCCTCTTCCTCCCTCTTTCCTACTCCTCAATCTCATCAAAAGTCAATTTTCTTTTCCCTTTGTCACTCACAAGCTTAGGTGACTTAGGGTGGAGAGAGATTTGGTTTTTATTGCTTGGTTTAGCACTTGAGTTATGGCCAGAGAGAGGTTATGAGAGACCTTCACTAGCTGGTGCCTCACTGAGAGAAATATGTGTCGAAGCAGTTCATGTCTCAAGGTTCACAGGTTCTATTACTAGGACTTCAGCCAAGATTTCCCATTCGAAGCTAATCTTAGGGTCCATCTCAACATCCAGTTGACCAATAACATTGCCTACTAGCCTCTGTCTATGTAGGAAAGTTCTCAATCTAAACTATTTAACCACCCTATCTTGAATCCTGTAAGCTCATCTGTCAGCTTACCTGTTTTGACTTGGGTTGACAAGTGGCATTTGAACTAGAGTAAGACTCTCATAGTAATCCAAGGCTTGAAAATTGAATACTTTTTGTTGCCCTCGAATTCTAAAAAGTATCAGGGCTCTTCTATTAGTATCATACCTCCATCCTATGATCTCATTCTCAGCAAAATAAAATGGGATAGACATAGCCAATAGAATACCCTTCTCAAACAAGCTTTGAATAATTGAGTACTCATCAATGTGGACATGAGAAGGTTGTTGAGTATGGACAACTGCAAGTGAGGGTGGTGAATCCTCTATGTCCATACTCTAGGTGGAACTCCCAGGTTCTGTGAATGGGGGTAGGACTTTTTCCCCCTTTTTGGTAGCATCACCTTCTTTCATAGGACAGCTTCAGTTGAAGTGTAAATGGGCTGTGTTGTCGTGGTTGAGATCTTAATAATGTAATCACTTGCAAAAATGAGAGCTTATTCCATATAGACTTGCTAAACAGGTTCAGGGAGATCCACTTTATTTTGAGGTGGATGATGTGGGCTGGATATGGGTGATTCAAGATCACTCAGTTTTCGTGCAACCGAAATACAAATAGTCTCTAGGGGATATTTACTAACAATTTGTTGAAACTTTAGTAATATTGGCTTGTATATAAGTATACATATTCATGTTATATTTTTTATGAATTAAATCTATTAATTAAGTTTTAGGATAATTATGTAACATGGAATAAACTTAAGGGGTATAAAGTGAATATGTGTATTTAGTTTATCTATGTATGATCGACAGTTTGTGAAAAACTACAGAGGTTCCTCTTTCACAAACAAAGAAACAAACAGAGACTTTTCTTATGGAGAATTCATCAATTCAATTGTTGGACCAAAAGAACCAATGAGCCAAGATCAGGAAAACCTCTAAGTCCCACATGACATCACAACAACAGCTGAAGACCTTCATCAGCAGTTTGACAAAGTCTGAAGAATCATCAGCTGAAGATCAAAGATCTGAAGTACAACAGCTAAAGATCCCAAGTGCTGAAGATAAGTACTGAAGTTTGAAGTACTGAAGCATACAAGTACTGAAGACTTCAAGTACTGAAGACAAGTGCTGAAGATCAACAACTGAAGAACTAAAGAGCTGAAGATCAACAACTGATGCACAAAGTCTGAAGACAAAAGACTGAAGACATCAGCTGATGACATCTACTGAAGTCATCAGCTGATGAAACATCTGAAGACCAAAGTCTGAAGACAAGTGCTGAAGCTTCAGAGTTTGTCACAACAGCTGAAGAAGTCTTCTTCAGTTGTTGTGATGGTTTTTCTTTTCAGTAGTTTTATGTTTTTCCTTTCAGTAGTTTGTACAACAGCTGGAGAGTTTTTTCTTCAGCTGTTATAGTTCAGTAGTTGTAAACGACTGAAGAGGTTGTTCTTCAGTCATTGTAGGTTTTCAGTAGTTTCCTTTTCAGTACTTGTAATAGGTAGAACACAGATTTTGTAAGAAGATGTCAGTTGTTAACATCTTCAGTAGTTTAATGTTCTATCAGTAGTTTGTTAATAATCGGTTGATGTCACTATCAAGTGACATCAGCATTCGTCCTTTTTCTTCTATAAAAGGACGATGGCCATATTGTATTCGGCGCCGAAACGTGTGGAGTTATAGAAAACATCTTTTTGCAGAACTTTTCTCTCTCTCTATGTTTGTGCTTTTACCTGCTAAATCTTTTGTGTTCTTGCTGTAATCGCTAATTACTGTGCTAAATCCGCTGCGAATACAATTTGATTGATCACACTAGAGGCTGAGATCCTGTCAAATGGTATCAGAGCGGGTTAATCATTGATCAATTTCACTATTGATCATTTGAAACTGCTCTTTTGATCTCTATGTTTGATCGAATTAGCAATTTGCAAGAATTAGCTATAGAGAGTGAGATTCTGCTGTTTCTGGCCATAAACTTGAGGTTCTCTCGTGGTTTTGAGCTACATTTGTTTTGTTTAAACTTGTTTTTGACTAAAATCTGAGATGACGACACCAACGAACGATCCTCACAATACTGGTTCCTCAACCAAGCCTCCGATGCTTGTGAAGAATGAGTATAACATATGGCAACGTCGTATGCTTCACCACTTGTCTGTCAACAGTGCTGGTTGTTGGAAGTCAGTGGTGCATGGACCATACAAGCCTATGGTGAGCGTCCCTGAATCAAATGAACAGGTTCCGAAGAAACCTGAACAATATTTGGATGAAGATCTTAAGCTGTTCGAGATTGATGCTAGAGCCCATGGAATTTTAGCTATGGCTATTCCAAATGAGATCTATTCAGGGCTTTTGCATCATGAAACTGCTCATGATCTATGGGTTGCTCTGAAGGAACAATTTGGAGGAACCGATGCGGTCTTAGCAAATACTAGGGAAATCCTCGCCCAACAATATGAGACATTCTCTCATACAAAGGGTGAGACTCTGACTCAGCAGTTTGAGCGGTTCTCTTGTTTGATCTCTGAGTTTAAGATGGTCAAACAAGAGTACTCTAACATCCAGATGAACAACAGATTCCTCAGATCACTGCCTGATAGATAGGACACTTACACCATTGTCCTACGTTCCAGTGCGGATCTGGATACTCTATCTCTCACCTAACTTCATGTGAAACTGCTCACATTTGAGAGAGAGATAGAGCAAAAGAGGAAGTTGTCCACCTCTGGCAAGCACACTGATGACTTTGTCCATGGCAATGCTGCCTTGATAAGTCAGGAGTCGGAATATGCTACATCAGAGAGTTCTTATGATGAGCATATTGATTTCTCTACCAACTCTGAACAAGCTTTTGTTGGTGTTAGTAGTAGTTCAGGAGGTAGCAGTGAAAATCTGTGCTTTCTGATGGAGGACTTGAAGGGCATTCCAGATGATGATCTGGAAGAGATGGATATTTTGAACCAAATAGCAATGATAAATATTAGATCTCAAAAGTTCTACAAGAGAACTGTCAGGAAATTCCCTGGTCTCTCTGGAAAAACCAAAGTTGGTTTTGACAAGAGCAAGTTGAGGTGTCACAAGTGCCAAAGGCTTAGACACTTTGCTAGAGAGTGTAGATCATCTGGATCTAACTCCTCTGCACCCTTTGTGACTTTTCCAAGAAATAGCTCACAGCACAGAGGGCAACATTCCTCCAGTTCTGGCCATCCATCACCAGCACAGCCATCACCTGCTTACTTTGTGCCTCAGGGTCATATGCCATACCCATACCCCTGCTACTATGTGCCTCAGCCCAGTCAAACTCAAGCACCTTCGGCCCAGTCACCACATGCTCTTCCTAAGCCTCAATCTTCCCAATCTCATCATCAAACACAACCTCAACAACACAGCTTCTTCACCCCAGGAGTTGTTGACTGGAGTAGTCTGCCAGATGATCTATCTGGTCAGGAACAACTACTCCAAGGTGCTGGTCAACATGGTAGTGATAATCCATTTGGAAATCTTGCTCTGATGGCCCTTGAGTCTGCTGAGGGGTCATCATCCAATGCTTTATCGCAGGTATCCTCTGAAGCTAAACCCAAGCTTTGTTCTGAATCATGCATAGCAGCATTTGCTTCTATTAGGGAAGCAAATGTAGCTTTAATAGATAAAAACCTTGAGCTAGAGCAAACAATTTCCAAAAAGAAAGCTGAATTTGAGGCTGCACTTAATGAGAAAAATGATGAGATATATAAGCTTAAATGTCAAATAAAAGATGACAAAGCTAGGGAAGATGTACTTCTAGAGAAGTACAGAGACCTCAAGGAAACTCTTGCAACCACCCAAGTAGAGTGTGATCGATGGGTGCAATCATGCAAGGGTTTTGAAATGCTTCTTAGAAAGCAATCAGCTTCCAATGTGAAGTTTGGCATTGGTTATAATCACACTGCTCCTCCAACAGACTTTACTTCAAGAGCAGATGTAGAATCTGATGGAGAGAGTAATAACCAATCCTTCTCATCATGTGACCTACTATCTTCTGATTCAGCATCATCAGAGATAGAAGTGAGCATTAACTCCTGCCAAAACCAAGCAGCTGATGCTACAACAGCTGATGGTTCAAATGTTGACTGTCACATGATCAAAAGGTTGATCAACTCGGGTGTTATCTCTAAAAGTACTGAAAGTACTGGAGAGCAAGTGATAACACCTGAAGTTCAAACCTCTACTGCTATCAGCACTGAAGAGAAGAAAACTGACAGTAGAAAAGGTTTGAAGACAGCTAAAGATGATGTCAGGAAAGCAGGTAATACAAGGGAGAAAACCGCTAGTACTGATAGCAAACAGCTGAAGAACAAGTCTTCAGCAGTTTCATCCTCTTCAGCTGATGATCAACATAAGATGAAGAAGAAGCCATGTGAGATATGTGGCTTGTTCAATCATCTTACTGATGATTGCTGGTACAAAAGGGGTTCCAAACTCAAACAAAAGGAGAAAATAAAAGAGGACATAAATAAAATGAAGAATGAGTTTGAGACCAAGTTTGTACTAGCAACATCAAAGCCTGAAATCCCTAAGCCCAAAGCTAAATCTAAAAAGAAGGTAGGGGTTACTCAGGCAACAGCTGAGGTTGCTCAAAAGAAGGTAGTGCAACATAGGAATCCATCATCAGCAAGCCCCAATGTGTCTGAAGAGCTGAAAGCTTTATCACAAAGTCAGACACAACTGGTGATGATGGTTCAGCATCTAATGGGAAGAGTCAATCATTTAGATTCTCCTATGTTGAAACCACAGAAAAGGAAGTCCAAGCCAAAGGGTTCCTCTTCTGCACCATCTTCTTCACCTCAGGCTGTCACACATAACACACCTGTTATGTTGCACCTGTTGTTGAAAACAGACCCAAAACCAAACAGGTTTGGGTCTCTAAAACTACCTAACAAGTGGTTATGATTGCAGGGTTCTTCAACATGCCAAAGAAGCATCTGGTATGTAGACAGTGGAGGATCTATGCACATGACAGGAAGCAGCTCCCTTCTTAATGACTACTCTCATGGAAAGAAGGGATTTGTCTCCTTTGGCAATGATGCAAAGGGTTACATCATCGGAAAAGGCTTTGTTTCCAATGGGGAAATAAGGTTTGATGATGTTAACCATGTGGAGAATCTCAAGTATAACCTCTTGAGTGTCAGTCAAATGTGTGATAAAGGCCATGTTGCCCTTTTCACAAGCCAGAACTGTCAGATTCTATCATCCAAAGTTCTAAATTTGATTGACAAGGTGTTGGATGAATACACTCTCCTGAAGGCCAACAGGACAGGAAGAGTGTATGCCTTAGATCTTTCCAAAAAGATAGATCTAAAAGGCCATCCTTGCCTATTCTCCAAGGCCTCTCCTCAAGAGTCTACTCTATGGCATAGAAGGCTGGGGCATGTTAATTTCAAGAACATGAATCAGCTGATAAGCCATGGTTTAGTAAGAGGATTGCCTTTGAAGGAGTTCAAGTGTGTAGATAACTGCATTGCTTGCTTAAAAGGAAAACAACACAAAGTTTCATTCCCTTCAATAGAAGAACCAAAGTCCACTGCCTACTTGTAGCTCCTGCACATGGATCTCTTTGGTCCTGTCAGAGTGATGAGCATGGCAAAGAAGAAATACTGCCTGGTATCTGTGGGTGATTATTCCAGGTTTGTATGGACTTTCTTCTTGCACTCCAAGGATGAAGCAGCCAAGACTATCATGAACTTTGTGTTATTTGTAGAAAAGCAGTATTCCCTGCAGGTCAAGTGTGTGAGGAGTGACAATGGAACAGAGTTTAGAAACCACACACTTGATGACTTATACCTGTCCAAGGGAATTAAAAGGCAGATTAGTATTCCTAGAACTCCTGAGCAGAATGGAGTGGTTGAGAGAAAGAACAGCACTCTCATTGAAGCTGCAAGGTCAATGCTGGCTGAGTCAGGGCTGCCACTAACCTTTTGGGCTGAAGCTGTCAATACAGCTTGCTATGTATAGAATATAGCTTTAGTGAATAAAAGGTTGATGAAGACTCCTTATGAAGTTCTTCATCATTTGGCCCCTCTGATTTCATTCTTTAGAGCCTTTGGGTGTCCATGTTTCATTCTCAACACTAGCAACCCACTCTAGAAGTTTGCTAGTAAGGTGGATGCAGGGTATTTTGTTGGTTATTCATCAACTTGCAAAGCATACAGAGTCTTCAACTGTAGGACAAAGATGGTTGAAGAAACTTTGCAAGTTAAGTTCAATGAATCTCCAAAGGACAAGATTCCACAAAACCCTATGGAGTTGTTTGATCTGGACATACTGCAATATGTTCCTTATCAACCTCCAGCTGTTGAGCCTGTCAACAATTCTCCACCTGGTGGTACTGATGATGATGTAGTCAGTACTCACCTCTTCAGGTTTAGTGACAACCTGCCTGAGTCCACTAAACCTGATGCTCCTGTAGCCTCAGCAGCTCCATCCACAACAAATGCTGATGAGATTTCTGCTTGCTCTACTTCATTTGAGCTGCCATGTTCTACATGGTTTCAGAAATCTCCATCACCATCTGTTGCTGCTGATGAGTCTACAAACACTTGCACAGATATTATAGTATATCAAGAGCTGAAGAATCACCCCACATCTAAATCATTAGTGATATCAATGCTGGAGTTTCAACCAGGAATCAATTGTTGAACTTCTGCTTCTATGCTCTCTTCATCAGTCAGCAAGAGCCAAAGAACTATCATGTTGCTTTAAGAGACAATGGATGGGTGGAAGCTATGCAGCTTGAGCTTCTTCAGTTTAAGAAACAGCAAGTGTGGGAGCTTGTTCCATTACCCCAAGGTAAGTGTGCAATAGGCACCAAATGGGTATTTAGGAACAAAACAGATGAGAAGGGCCAAATAGTTAAGAACAAGGCCAGGCTGGTTGTCCAGGGGTTTTGCACAAGAGGAAGGCATCGATTATGATGAGACCTTTACCCCTGTGGCCAGACTGGAGGCAATCAGACTGTTCTTAGCTTATGCTGCCTTTCACAGTCTTAAGGTCTATCAAATGGATGTCAAAAGTGCCTTCTTATATGGTAAAATAAAAGAAGAAGTGTATGTGTGTCAACCACCAGGCTTTGAGGACAATAAACATCCTGATTGGGTGTACAAGTTTGATAAGGCTCTTTATGGACTGAAGCAAGCTCATAGAGCCTGGTATGAGACACTATCAACTTTTCTTTACAGAATAAGTTCACTAGAGGCACCATTGATAAAACCTTATTCATCAAGACTGTGGGACAACATAAGCTCCTTGTTCAAATTTATGTAGATGACATCATCTTTGCATCCTCTGATCCAAAGTTGTGTGATGAATTTACAATGCTCATGAAGCAAAAGTTTGAAATAAGTGCTATGGGGGAATTACAGTTCTTTCTAGGTTTGCAAATCAAACAACAGGCTGATGGTATCTTTATTCATCAGTCCAAATACACCAAATAGTTGTTGAATAAGTTTGATTTACAAACCTGTAAGCCCTGTTCTACTCCCATAAGCAGCATCACACAACTAGATGTAGATCAGAAAGGTAAAGCGGTTGATGAAACCCTTTACAGATGTATGATTGGGTCCTTGATGTACCTTACAGCTTCTAGACCAGACATCATGTTTGCAACATGTGCCTGTGCTAGATTTCAGGCTGCACCTAAAGAATCCCATTTGATTGCAGTCAAAAGGATCTTTAGATATCTGCAAGGTACCCAATCACTAGGTCTTTGGTATTCAACTGGGCATTCTTGCAAATTAGTTGCTTTCTCTGATAGTGACTATGCAGGATGCAAAGTCACCAGAAAATCCACTTCTGGTGGTTGCCAATTCCTAGGCAATTGTTTAGTTTCTTAGCAGAGTAAGAAACAAACATCAATTGCTACATCCACTGCTGAAGCTGAGTACATTGCTGCTGCAAGTTGTACCTCTCAGGTACTTTGGCTTCAGAATCAACTCCTGGATTATGGCATTATAGAGACAAAGACTCCATTACTAATGGATAGTGCTTCAGCTCTTTGTATTGTTAAAAATCCAGTCCAGCACTCTAGGACCAAACATATAGAGATCAGACATCATTTTACTAGGGATTGCTATGAAAAAGGTCTGATTGATCCTAAGTTTGTGCCCAGTGCTGATGAGCTTGCAGACATCTTTACTAAGCCTTTAGATGGTGCTACATTTCAAAATTTGGTACTAAAATTTGACTAATACTGATGCTCTTAGTTCATAAGTACTGATGAGCATTAGTATGCAAAGGTCAAATATAAGTACTGATGAGTCATTTAGTCTTCAGCATTTTCACAACTACTGAAGACTAAAATGCTTCAAAGTACTGAAGTACATTATTTGTTGAAAACAGCTGATATAGTTACAACTACTGATGTGGTTATAACTACTGATGTATAATTTTCAAACAAATAAGTACCAAAGAACAAATTTTGTGCACAAGTACTGATGTGTAATCTTACACAAGTACTGAAGACAAAATTTGTTCACCAGCTCTGAAGAATATTACATCAGCACTTGTGAACATCTGATCACAAGAGCTGAGGAATAAATATTCACAAGAGCTGAAGGGCCAATGAAACATCTGAAAGTCAGCCAAAGAGTTGATGAGTAAATGTGGAGGTCAGAATGAAACAACTGAATTGATGGAAACAGCTGATGAGTAACTTTACTCTTCAGTTGAAGCCAACATCTGCTGTTTCATACCCAAACAACTGAAGAACAAAACCATGTCTTCCGTAGTTTCACAACTACTGATGACTAACACCAAGTCCTCAGTTGTTTACAACAACTGAAGCAATACCATGTCTTCAGTAGTTCACAACTACTGATGTCAGTAGTTAACAACTACTGAAGGCTAACACCAAGTCTTCAGTTGTTACAACGTCTGAAGATGAAAACCATGTCTTCAGTAGTTTATAACTACTGATGACTAACAACAAGTCTTCAGTCGTTTACAACATCTGAAGGACAAAACCAAGGTCTCAGTAGTTTCAACTACTGAAGACTCACACCAAGTCCTCAGATGTTACAACCACTGAAGGTTAAAACCACGTCATCAGTAGTTTCAACAACTGATGACTAACACCAAAACCTTCAGTAGTTTTCTTTTAGCCTATAAATACCCCACCCAACCTTCAGAGTTTTTCATTCTCACTTGACCTAACTTTCAAAAACCTCTGAACTTCCCATACACCATTAATGGCGACCATGCAACTTAAACCTCGACACAACTGTGTCGCCCACCTTACTAAATCGCCATTTTGGTCAAAATTCCACAATGTCATCGATCTGATGAACGACTCACCATACCAAACGGCCTTCCTACTCAACCCCACTGTATACACCGATTCCCTGTCCGAGTTCTGGGTGAACATTACCGTTCAAATCGGAGAGAACAATGGCGAGGTCTCTCTCCAGTCGTCCGTGAACAACCACCCAGTGGTCAACACTCCAACCATTATTCGACAAACCCTAAAGCTGGAGGATACCACCTTCCCTACCAACTACCCCAAAGGCGCCTTGATCTCTCTTGCACTGCCAATGACTATCAGGGTGACCTCTCTGCCTCCACCTTGTTGAAGAAACATTTCCCAGATCCCCAACGACTCATCTTCCATACGATGAATGTTTGTCTGGCCCCGAAAACATCTTCATGGGACCAGATGTAGATCAGAAAGGTAAAGCGGTTGATGAAACCCTTTACAGATGTATGATTGGGTCCTTGATGTACCTTACAGCTTCTAGACCAGACATCATGTTTGCAACATGTGCCTGTGCTAGATTTCAGGCTGCACCTAAAGAATCCCATTTGATTGCAGTCAAAAGGATCTTTAGATATCTGCAAGGTACCCAATCACTAGGTCTTTGGTATTCAACTGGGCATTCTTGAAAATTAGTTGCTTTCTCTGATAGTGACTATGCAGGATGCAAAGTCACCAGAAAATCAACTTCTGGTGGTTGCCAATTCCTAGGCAATTGTTTAGTTTCTTGGCAGAGTAAGAAACAAACATCAATTGCTACATCCACTGCTGAAGCTGAGTACATTGCTGCTGCAAGTTGTACATCTCAGATACTCTAGCTTCAGAACCAACTCTTGGATTATGGCATTACAGAGACTAAGACTCCATTACTAATGGATAGTGCTTTAGCTCTTTGCATTGTTAAAAATCCAGTCCAGCACTCTAGGACCAAACATATAGAGATCAGACATCATTTTATCAGGGATTGCTATGAAAAAGGTCTGATTGATCCTAAGTTTGTGCCTAGTGCTGATGAGCTTGCAGACATATTTACTAAGCCTTTAGATAGTGCCACATTCCAAAATTTGGTGCTAAGGCTTGGTATGCTGCAGCTAGAATAATTTGACCAATCTTGATGCTCTCAGTTCACAAGTACTGATGAGCATTAGTATGCAAAGGTCAAATATAAGTACTGATGAGTAATTTAGTTTTCAGCATTTTCACAACTACTGAAGACTAAAATGCTTCAAAGTACTGATGTACATTATTTGTTGAAAACAACTGATGTAGTGAGATGGATTACAACTACTGATGTATAATTTTCAAACAAATAAGTACTGAAGAACAAATTTTGTTCACAATAATCTTACACAAGTACTGAAGACAAAATTTGTTCACCAGCTCTGAAGAGTATTTCATCAGCACTTGTGAACATCTGATCACAAGAGCTGAAGGCATAAATATTCACAAGAGCTGAAGGACCAATGAAACATCTGAAAGTCAGCCAAAGAGCTGATGAGTAAATGTGGAGGTCAGCATGAAACAACTGAATTGACGGAAACAGCTGATGATAACTTTACTCTTCAGCTGATGCCAACAGCTGCTGTTTCATACCCAAACAACTGAAGGACAAAACCATGTCTTCAGTAGTTTCATAACTACTGATGACTAACACCAAGTCCTCAGTTGTTTACAACAACTGAAGCAATACCATGTCTTCAGTAGTTCACAACTACTGTTGTCAGTAGTTCACAACTACTGAAGGCTAACACCAAGTCTTCAGTTGTTACAACGTCTGAAGATAAAACCATGTCTTCAGTAGTTTATAACTACTGAAGACTAACAACAAGTCTTCAGCCGTTTACAACATCTGAAGGACAAAACCAAGGTCTCAGTAGTTTCAACTACTGAAGACTCACACCAAGTCCTCAGATGTTACAACCACTGAAGGTTAAAACCACGTCATCAGTCGTTTCAACCGCTGATCACTAACACCAAAACCTTCAGTAGTTTTATTTCAGCCTTTGCCATACCCTATAAATACCCAACCTTTAGAGCTTTTAATTCTCACTTGACCTAACTTTTCAAAAACCTCTGAACTTCCCATACACCATTAATGGCGTCCATGCAACTCAAAGCTCGACATAACTGTGTCGCCCATCTCACTAAATCGCCATTCTGGTCTAAGTTTCATAATGCCGTCGATCTAATGACCGACTCTCCATACCAAACGGCATTCCTTCTCAACCCCACCATATACACCGATTCCCTGTCGGAGTTCTGGACGAACATCACCGTCCAAACCGGAGAGAACGATGGCGAAGTCTCTCTCCGGTCCTCCGTGAACAACCATCCCGTGGTTATCACTCCAGCTTCTATTCGACAAACCCTAAAGCTGGAGGATGCCACTTTCCCAACCTCTTACCCCAAAGGCGCCCTCGATCTATCTTTCACAGCCAATGACTATCAGGGTGACCTCTCTGCCTCCACCTTGTTGAAGAAACACTTCCCAGATCCTCAACGTCTCATATTCCATATGGTGAATGTGTGTCTGGCCCCAAAAACATCTTCATGGGACCAGATGTCAACAAGGTGGCAACAGGTATTATATTCTATCTTTGAGAAACAACCACTTAATTTTTCTGAAATCATATTTTTGGAACTCAAAGACATGGCCGCTAAACCTTTTGCAAACCGATGGATTTTATATCCTCGGTTCATTATGGCCATGATAGAAGACCAGCTTCATGCTGAGGGACTTGTTGGCACTGGGGTCCCTGCCATGGCTATTCTAGCTGAGGTATACTCCAGGCACAACACCGACCAATCACTCAAACAGGCTGGCCGGCTGTGAAAACCCACGCAGCAGGAACGCACAGCCTCCACCTCCAAATCCAAAGTCCCCACCAAGCCCAAAACCAAAAAGAAGCCAACAAAGGCTACTCAGGGAAATGAGTCCCATGCAACACAAACGCAGGAAGTAGCTGCTGGTCAGATTCTCCCAGCAGTCACCACGACTCCACCTACCACAACCGCACAGGTTTCCTCTCAACAGGAGCCTGATGCAACCACTTCTGGGGCAGCCACAAATCTGGAATCTGTCTCACTTGAGAAGATTGCCATTGAAATGCACATTTCTCCCCATGTGCAATCTGCTTCTAGCCCCTCACCCACTGAAACCGCCCCACAAAGCCCTACCCTCATTATCGCTAAAGTGTTGACCCACCTGAACACTCCACCCTCTCCCCAGAAACCAATCACAACTGGGGAAACTCCAACCGAAGAGAGGGTGGACACAAGTGTTAGTGGGAGCCCACAACACAGAGAATCACCTATCCAATCTCCTAGTGTAGCTAGGGAGATAGGATATTCTGGTGAGGCTGCCACTTCCTCTGCATCAACATCTGAGCAGGGTGAAGCTGCTACCATAAATAAGACCTCACCAGAGGCAACTGCCGATGATGGATACAATCCGGAGGCTGGAAGTCCCCAGTACCAATACAAAGGGGCACATGTAGAAACTGAGCTACACTCAGTGCATGTACATCCTGACATTGTCAGGAGGTCAGGTGATTCAGTTCACACTAATGATTATATGATGTAGTTGCACAAAACACTATCCTAGAGGATAAGGTAAGCAGACTCAAAGAGCTGCTTGCCAAAATGTCTCAGGATATAAGCCCATCTGCCACCACTGACCCACAGATTGCACCTTCACCCAAAGGTCTCAAATACACTCAACCACTCCCACAAACTCAGCCACCTGCCTCTGCTTCTGGCACTAGTTCTCAGGACCAGAACCCTCCTGAGCAACTAGTTGCTATCTTCCAGAAATCCCTACCTCTCATCACACCTATAATCACAGAAGTTGTGATGAAAACCATTGATGAAAGGCTTCCCATACATATCCAACCCATGGTGGAAGTTGCTGTTGCCAAAGCGCTTGCTGATAGTCAAACCCCAACCAATGCACCCAAAAAAGGGGGAGACATCAGTGCAAGCTAAGAGGAAGAGGGTAGAGGAAGAGAAAGAAGTAGGGAAAGAGGTGGAAACTGAGAGGGTGGTGGTAGAGGAGACTGAGAGGGTGAAGGGGAAGGAGAAGGTGAGGGAGGAGAGAGATGAGCGGATAGAAGTGGCTGAAATCCAAAAGGATTTCAGTGTCACTTATCAAAAGAAGAGAGGAGAGAAAGAGGGAGAGAAGGTAGAGAAGGGGGATGCTGATCTAGCAGTCCTTGTCAAGGAGGCTGATACTGAGCATAGCCGATCAATGGACTCTGTCAGTGATCAGCTGTTCAGGCAAGGCTTTGACTTGGACACTGCTTTGCCAGATCAGGAAATAAGGAAGATGGAGACAAAAGAGATAGTATTCTGATGGTCTACTTATAGCCAAGAGGATAGAAAGAGACTCGAGGCTATGAGTAGATTCATTTTGAAGTATCTGGGGAGGCCAGTCCTTGATGTCAAGGCATGGACCAGGGACAGAATCTTGGCTATAGCCACCAAGATCTGTTCGGCTGGTGATTTCACAAAAGGGCTGGTCGCTGAAGCCCTTTCTGAAGCCGGTGCTGGGAACAGGACCCTGCTAGTAAAACAAACCAAACCTTCCCTTATCTCTAGGTTACTAGCAAGGACTGCCAACATTCCCACACCAACAACCCAAACACAAACCACAAAACCAACCCCTTCACCATCAAAACCTACAGCCGATGTTCCACCCTTGCAGAAGAAGAGAAGGGTGTTGAGGCTGCAAGAGGAAGAAGAAGAGGAGGATGAGGGGGATAGACTGCCTCTTTCAGCAGTCATCCCCTTACCAAAAGCCAAACCTACAACCATCACTCCCACCTCACAGATGGATGCTGTGAGGGTTAAGTTAGAAGAGGAGAAGCAGTAGAGATTACATGATGAAGAGATGCTGAAAAGCATAGACAAAGCCTATGCTGCTACCTCCTCCATACTTAACATGAAGAAGGAAGCTCTGAGACTCTTCACTCTTAATCAAACCTTTCAATATGAAAAGGATAGAGTGAGGACTTGGCCTGATCCTAGGGTGGCTCACAGGATAATTAAGAAAGACATTCCTGTGAGATACAAGAGCCAATTTAAGAAGATTGTAGATGAAGTGATCTCAGTGGCTCTTGTAATAACACCCTGGGAGATAGTAGAGGAGTTCGAGAAGGCCTATAGAGCTAACCAACCACCCCACACGATGTTGGAGAATAGGGTGGTTAGGAAAGGGTTAGTCTATAAGAGGCTTGAGAACTTCCATAAGGATGAGCTCAACTTGTTGCTAGAAGGCAGACACCCAGATGAATTCGCCTATAGGCAAGTTACAACAGTTGAGCTCAAGAATGGCAAACAGGCCAAGTTTGTCTCAGAGCTGTACGGCCGAGAAGGATTATTCGAAGGTGAGGCTGAAGACCGAACCAAAGAAGAACAAATGACTTTTCTTCAAGCCTACACCAGAGAATCCTACCGGCTCGTACATGGGAGGTAGGTCTCATGGATGGGACAACAGCCCTGTGTCCAGTTCCCCAAGACAGGGCTCCCATCCAACTTAGCCAATCAAACTTTAGAGACCTCTTCCCAGGCCAGTGCTTATCAGGGTCAACTTCTGATCTAATCCAGAAGGAAATAGACCAACTTTTATGCCAACAATAAGTGGGACAATAAATAACTTAGAGGTTTTGGCTGCATTGGTTCAGGGGGAGTTTGTTGGACCAAAAGAACCAATGAGCCAAGATCAGGAAAACCTCTAAGTCCCACATGACATCACAACGACTGCTGAAGACCTTCATCAGCAGTTTGACAAAGTCTGAAAAATCATCAGCTGAAGATTAAAGATCTGAAGTACAACAGCTGAAGATCCCAAGTGCTTAAGATAAGTACTGAAGTCTGAAGTACTGAAGCATACAAGTACTGAAGACTTCAAGTACTGAAGACAAGTGCTGAAGATCAACAACTGAAGAACTGAAGACCTGAAGATCAACAACTGATGCACAAAGTCTGAAGACAAAAGACTGAAGACATCAGCTGATGACATCTACTGAAGTCATCAGCTGATGAAACATCTGAAGACCAAAGTCTGAAGACAAGTGCTGAAGCTTCAGAGTTTGTCACAACAGCTGAAGAAGTCTTCTTCAGTGTTGTGATGGTTTTCTTTTCAGTAGTTTTATGTTTTTCCTTTCAGTAGTTTGTACAACAGCTGGAGAGTTTGTTCTTCAGCTGTTATAGTTCAGTAGTTGTAAACGACTGAAGAGGTTGTTTTTCAGTCGTTGTAGGTTTTCAGTAGTTTCCTTTTCAGTACTTGTAATTGGTAGAACACAGATTTTGTAAGAAAATGTCAGTTGTTGACATCTTTAGTAGTTTAATGTTCTATCAGTAGTTTGTTAATAATCGGTTGATGTCACTGTCAAGTGACATCAGCATTCGTCCTTTTTCTTCTATAAAAGGACGATGGCCATATTGTATTCGGCGCCAAAACATGTGGAGCTATAGAAAACATTTTTTGCAGAACTTTTCTCTCTCTCTATGTTTGTGCTTTTACCTGCTAAATCTTTTGTGTTCTTGCTGTAATCGCTAATTACTGTGCTAAATCCGCTGCGAATACAATCTGATTGATCAAACTAGAGGCTGAGATCCTGTCATCAATTATGCTTCTTGCTTATACTTCTTGATCTTATCCGATTATATCAATTGTAGGTGCACAAATGGTTTAATCTGAAAGAGTAATCGATTTCAAGAACATCCTAGTGATTTAATTTCAATTCCAAGTTATTTATCAAATTAGGGTTTGATGAATTTATAGAAATTTTCCCTTTATAATTTCAACAAAGATTAAACTATTTGTTTGGTGTAATTTTTACGGATTGTTTTATTCGTTTCAACCTTGTGAATAATCAAAATCGATTCGATGGGATCGATGTTATCGATATTTGAATAGTTTATGACTTTCGATTCCCATTATTTATGTGGTTGAAAATTATGAATTATTAAATCACTTTTTTTGTAATGGAACAAAAGTCAAATGGAGTATTAATTGAATCAAAGTTAGATTAAATTATTTGAAAATCGAGGTTCGAAAAGAAACAATTTCAGTATTCTAACAAAATTTATATAAAAGATTTCAACAGTGGACTTAAATGATCCAAAGTATTAATTTTAGTTGTTTATCAATCACTAGTAAACTTAAATGATCCAAAAAATTAATTTAATCAATAATTCAATTCAGATGGCTACGGGGGAATCAATTAAGGATATGTCTAGTAAGTTTTCAAAACTTGAAAAAATTGAGGGGCAAGACTTTAGAAGATGGAAGAAAAAAATGCATTTTTTCTTAACAACTTTGAAAGTTAGGTAAGTCTTGACCATCCAATGCTTGAGGTAACTGAAGAGGAAACTCTTGATCAACAGAGAAGGCGATTGAAGTGGGAAAATGATGACTACATATGTCGTGGGCATATTTTAAATGGGATATGTGATGCACTCTTTGATGTATATCAAAATATCGAGTCTGCCAAGGATTTGTGGGATTCTTTGGAAACCAAATATATGGTAGAAGATACATCTAGTAAAAAGTTTCTTGTAAGTAACTTCAATTCGTACAAGTTGACTGATAATAGACCAATTATGGATCAATTTAATGAGTTGCAACATATTCTTAGCCAATTTGAACAACATAAGATGCACATGGACGAGTCAATTGCAGTTGTTGGAGCATATATTGTCATATATAGTGTGTTCGTCGCTTGACGAATAGTCTAGGCTTAATGTATTACACCTGATATGTTGTAAACACATAAAACTGGGTCATTCGCAGGAGCATATATGAATGAGACTTAGTCGTACGACTGAGCCATGCTAATGGACCAGTCGTGCGACTGAGAGATGCGATTGGGGCATTCGTAAGACTGAACCATAAGAATGGTCCAGTCGTACGATTGAACCATACGCATGGTCCAGTCGTACGATTAAACCATACGCATGGTCCAATCGCATGAATGGGCCCAGTCACATCTAATATGGGCTGAGGCCTATAAATACCAGTTCATTATGTAGAAGGGTTTTGAGAGGGTGCCCGGTGCCCAGGTGCTGCCGGATGAGAGGGGAGATCATGCTCGATCTCCCCTTACCAAAAGTCTTGATTCTTAAGTTGTAACGAGCTTAAAATCATTAGGTTTTATCAATGAAATCATTCGATTATTGTTCGTACTATTGTTTGTCTTTTGGTTTATCACCTTCCGTCAAGAACACGCTCGGATGTTCATCGATCCAGCGACTTCACAATTGGTATCAGAGCCGGTTACTGCTAGAATGATCTAACAATCATTCTAGCAACCCGAGCTCTTGATCTCTGGATCTATTTCAGGTTCTTTGACGTTAAACATACTTCGTGTTCTTCGTGTTCTTCGTGTTTTGCTCAAATCTTGTGGGGTGTGTTGTTTCTATGTTAAAATCGAACTCGAAACCACGTTCTGATCACCCTTGCGAATCTGATGATGTCTATGTCGGTTCGAATCATGTAAAATTTGTCGGATTAGGGTTTTTGGCAGCCTTGGCGGCTGCAGATCTGAAAATCTGCGTGCAGACCCGTTCATGCGACTGGACCATGCGAATGGACCAGTCGTGCGACTGGACCATGCTAATGGACCATTTGTGTGACTGGACCATGCTAATGGACCATTCGTATTACTGGACCATGCGAATGGACTAGCCGTGCGACTGGACCATGCGACTGGACCAGTCTTACGTGAGTCGTGCGACTGGACCAGTCTTATGTCCAGTCTTATGTTCAGTCGCACGAAGATATCATTCGTATAATTCATTCACACGACTGTGATCAGTGTACTCCATGTCATACGAATGAAAGATGTTCCAGACCAAAAAAAAGGAGTCTGGAACAGCTTCTTGCACGAATTTTTCCCTAAACCATTTCTATCAGTCGGGAAGCCTTTTGAAAACGTTTGGTAAAATAAAATTTTTTGGGAAAATTATTGGGTTATTTTCGGTTCATTTTCGGGTCAATAGTGAAGATTCTCCTGGAGAGTTTATGCAAGAGTTGAGGATGAGCAAAGCACATTCACCCTGAGTTTCTTATGTCAAACAAGTTCGATGGATACCCCATTATTCGTTGGACTTCCAGAATCGGTGAATGTTGTTAGAACACGAAAGAGAGAAGAGAAGATGTCAGCAATCGGTGCTGATTTTGTGGGATAGTCAGGAGTATCTGACTATTTATGGGCCAATCAAGTTATATTTATCCGCACAGAAAGGATTCTCATTCTAAGGGGGAATCCATGTATAGAGAAATTGAAGACGCAATCAGAAAGTGATGATGTGAGCAAGTTTCTGATGATGAATCTACATGCATGCTGATTTGTTTGATATTGTCAGATATGGATTGGAACCTTCAACCTTTTGCCCAATGCACCGTATGAAGACGCCAGGAGAGCACAATGTTTATATATTGGGATATGCTGAATGTGAGGGGGAATTTCTACAGTTGTTAATGTTAAACAGGTTAGAATGTGTGAAGATTGAAGCAATGGAAAACTGTTCATGTCATTATCTGGAAAAAATCAGCCATATGGGGAATCTTGCTGCTATGATGGTATTCTGCAAAGTAAACGAAAGCTATTGTGCCTAAATTCATTTTCAGGGATACTGTAGCAACCTGATGGATAGGCAACTTTGGCTAATATGGTTTTTTGTTTGATTCTATTGGAAACAAAAGCAAAGATTGACTGAAGATTGTAAGAGGTGTTATCTACTATTCGCAAGCAACGTCCAAGGGGGAATTTGTTGGAGCATATATTGTCATATATAGTGTGTCCGTCGCTTGACGAATAGTCTAGGCTTAATGTATTACACCTGATATGTTGTAAACACATGAAACTGGGTCATTCGCAGGAGCATATGTGAATGAGACTCAGTCGTACGACTGAGCCATGCTAATGGACCAGTCGTGCGACTGAGAGATCCGATTGGGGCATTCGTAAGACTGAACCATAAGAATGGTCCAGTCGTACGATTGAACCATACGCATGGTCCAGTCGTACGATTGAACCATACGCATGGTTCAATCGCACGAATGGGCCCAGTCGCATCTAATATGGTCCGACGCCTATAAATACCAGTTTCATTGTGTAGAAGGGTTTTGAGAGGGTGCCCGGTGCCCAGGTGCTGCCGGATGAGAGGGAGATCATGCTCGATCTTTCCTTTACAAAAGTCTTGATTCTTAAGTTGTAACGAGCTTAAAATCGTTAGGTTTTATCAATGAAATCATTCGATTATTGTTCGTACTAGTTTGTCTTTTGGTTTATCACCTTCCGTCAAAACACGCTCGGATGTTCATCGATCCAGCGACTTCACAGCAGTCTCTAGCATCATTGACAAATTGCCCCCATTATGGAAGGACTTTAAGCATACCTTGAAACACCAAAAAGAGAAGTTAAGTTTGGTTCAATTGGGTAGCCATATTAGGATTGAAGAATCTCTTAAGATTCAAGAATCTGGGAAATTAAAGGGAAAATTGAAACGGGTCAAAACTTGGTTAACTTGGTTGAAAAAGATGGTAAGTTCAAGAAAGGAAATCAATTCAATGAAAGAAAAGGAAGGCAAGAGGTGGCTATCAAAAACCAAATAAGAAGCGATGGGTCACAAGAAAAAGGATTGTCGCGTGAAGCTACCGGGTGGAAACAAGGGTTCAAGTGGAGCCGGTCCAAGTGGTTCGAAGGATCCACCGCCTTAACAAGGTAAGTTGTCTAATTTATCTTTAGATTCAATGAATTTAATTTAATGTGAGTCTAATAATCCAACTCAAACACACCAAAATATGAATTTGTTACAAACAAAATTTTTCCAAAACAATGGTTTAGATAGTAATAAAGGTGAAGTATTTTTTTGGGTGGCCCAAGCAACTCCTACCCAAGTGCCTTCAGTTCTAATTGAGTCAAAGGTTGTTAGGATTCAGTCCATTATTGATAGCACTAAGGCTATTGCTGAATCATTGACGATGACCATTAATAATTTAAGAAGGTGTTCAAATATTAAATTAAATAAAGTTGAACACATTTCACTAATTGCTGAATCATTCTATGTACAGGATGATTTGATAGCTTGGTGGGTAGACTTGGGTGTTACTAGTCGTGTTTGCAAGGAGTCAAATTGTTCATAGAACTGGAATTAATTGAAGATGGATCCATGCTAAGGATGGGGAATGTATCAACCGAGCATATCAAGGGATTGGAAAAGTCAAACTTTTATTTACTTCTGGAAAACAATTAATGTTAGATAATGTGTTGTATGTACGGGGATTCGAAAGAATCTTATATCCGGAATTATGTTAAATAGTCATGGGTTTAGACAAGTAATAGAGTCGGATAAGTTTGTGTTGTCAAAACATGGTGTGTTTGTTGGATTTGGATATCTATCTGTGGTATGTTTAAACTTAATATTCACATATCATTTGATAATGAATCTATTTACATGATATCTTCATATAATAATAAATTACATTCTATATCTAACTTGTGGCGTGCTAGATTAGGACATATTAACTATTTTAGAATGCAAGACATGGCAAAAATGAGTCTAATGCTTGGCTTTGATATGACCAATAATAAATGTCATACTTGTTATTTAACAAAAATAACAAGAAAACCTTTTAAAGATGTAAAAATGAATTCTCGGGTATTGGATCTCACTCTTTCTGATTTATTTGATTTCTAAGAAAGAATAAATATGTAATCACATTTATCAATGATGCAACTAGATATTGTTATGTCTACTTATTACATGCAAAATATGAGGCTCTTGATAAATCTAAAATTTATAAACAAGAGGTTAAATTATTTCATGGTGATCTAATTAAGACCCTCAGAACAGATCGGGGAGGGGAGTACTATGATCCGGTGAATTTTCAATCCACTTGAATCATACATCAGACCATAGTACCATATACACCTCAATAAAATGGTATGGCAGAAAGAAAGAATAAAACTTAAAGGAAATGGTCAATTCTTTGTTATCTTATTCTGGTTTGAGTGATGGGTTTTGGGGAGATGCTATGCGACTGCATGTTATTTATTAAATAGAACTCCTAATAAGAAAATCCAAATAACTTCGTATGAGTTATGGAAGAAAAGATCTTCAAGTCTGCATTATCTTCGAGTTTGCGGATGTAGGGCAATTGTACGCCTTAGTGATCCCAAAAGGAAGCATCTAGGTGAGAAAGGCATAGATTGTATCTCTATTGGATATGCTAACAATTCAAAAGCATATAAGTTCTATGTAATAGAACCAAATGATTCAGTGTCTATTAATACTTGATTGAATCTAAAGATGCTATATTGATGAGGAAAGTTTGACATCAGTACCTTGACCTATTGATGTGGGTCAACTCTCACAAAGTAGGATTAGTGATTCTACTGATAATGCAGTTCTTCCTCCTGATCCTAGAAGAAGTACTAGAACTAGAAAGGCAAAGACATTTGGAGATGACTTTTAACTATATTTAGTAGAGGGTTCAGAGATGTAATTAGACTTCAATATGAATACTGTTTCATAGTAAGGGAAGATCCAGAGAATTTTGCTATGGCTTCAAGAGATGCACATTTTTGGAAGGAAGATATATAAGATGAAATTGATTCTATCATGCATAAGAAAACTTGGAAACTTACTGATTTGCCTCCAGGGTGTAAACCTTTGGGGTGTAAATGGATTTTCAGAAAAAGGTAAAGGTAGATGGGAGTATAGATAAATATAAAGCACGTTTGGTCATACAAGGCTTTAGACAAAAGAAGGAATATACTTCTTTGACACTTATGCTCCAGTTATAAGAATATCTACTATAAGATTATTGTTAGCTCTAGCAGCTATACATAATCTTATAATACATCAAATAGATGTTAAAGCTGTTTTCTTAAATAGTGAATTAGATGAAGAAATATATATGAAATAGCCTGAAGGTTTTATTATGTGGACAAGAGCACAAAGTCTGTAAGCTGATTAAGTCTCTTTATGGCTTAAAACAAGCTCCTAAAAATGGCATCAAAAGTTTGATAAAGTTGTCCTGTCAGATGGTTTTATCTTAACCCAAGTTGATAAGTGTGTTTACAGTAAATTTGATTCTTCTAGAAAAGGAGTCATAATTTGTCTATATGTTGATCACATGTTGATCTTTGGTACAGATCAAGGACAAGTTGATAAAACTAAGGAGTTTTTATCATCAAGATTTTCCGTGAAAGATATGGGGGAGGTGAAAGTAATTCTTAGAATAAGAATAACCCAAGGTAGTAATGGAATTACTATCTCTTAATCACATTACATTGAGAATATATTAAATAAATTCAATTGCTTGAATTCCTCACCTGTTAGAACTCCTATAGATCCTACTTTTAAGCTGATGCCAAATCAAGGAAATCCTATTACTCAGTTGGATTATGCCAAGGCAATAGGATGATTAATGTATGCTATAGTTAGTACAAGACCTGATATAGCATATGCAGTAGGAAGATTGAGCAGGTACACAAGTAATCCAAGCTCATATCACTGGCAAGCAGTAAATAGACTATTTAAGTACCTAAAAAGAACCATGAACTATGGTTTATGTTATTCAGGTTCACCACCTATTTTGCAAGGGTCCTTAGATGCAAGTTGGATAACTAATTTAAAAGATCATTCGTCTACTAGTGGATGGGTATTTTTACTAGGTGGAGGTGCAATTTCTTGGGCGTATAAAAAGCAAACTTGCATTATAAACTCTACAATGGAGTCTGAGTTTGTAGCATTAGCTTCAGCCGGAAAATAAGCTGAATGGCTAAGAAATTTGTTGTATGAAATTCCGTTATGGCCTAAACCTATATCACCTATTTCAATAAGGTGTGATAGTGCTACTACACTGGCTAAGGCATATAGTCAAGTGTATAATGGAAAGTATAGACACTTAAGTGTAAGACATAACATAGTTAGGGAATTAATCATGAATGGAATAATATCTGTTGAGTTTATAAAATGTCAACACAACTTGGCTGATCATTTAACCAAAGGGTTAGGAAGAGATCTTGTAAATAAATCAGCCATAGTGATGGGTCTGAAGTCCATTTCTTAATATCTCATGTTAAGATACCCAATTCTTATTTAATACAATGTTAAATGTTGAATTCAATGTGGAAGGCTTATCATGAAATATTGGAACACAACATAGCATTACAAGGTATGTGTTCAGACTGCAAGATAAAGAAGGTTAAACATAGTTTTCTTAATAGTTCTTTGGTAAATTGCATTTGCCGGTGCAAGATGAGAACTACTTATAAGAGTATGAAGTTTAGCTACTTCAAGAAGCTTGGACTTGGCTTTAATATACTCTTTGAAGGATGGGACATAGGCTAGTAAAACATTATGTCAAGTTAGAACTATCGAATTGTGAATTTATGTATGTATTGCCTTCAAGTATTCAGATGAATAAAATAGGTTCAATCATTGCGACACCTTGATAATCGAATATTTGGATCGTGTAATATACTAATGTGAAATTCAATCCGTAGGACATTTTATTTATGCATGAGTTTGATTATGGTTAAGTTTGCTTATGTTGATCAAGAATATTACTAAAATGGGGGAGAAATGTCAGAATTTTAGTAATATTGGCTTGTATATAAATATACATATTCATGTTATACTTTTTTATTAGTTAAATCTATTAGTTAAGTTTTAGGATAATTATGAAACATGAAATAAACTTAAGGGGTATAAAGTGAATGTGTGTATTTAGTTTATGTATGTATGATCGACAGTTTGTGAAAAACTACAGAGGTTCCTCTTTCACAAACAAAGAGTCAAACAGAGACTTTCTTAAGAAGAATTCATCAATTCAATTCAGGTTCTTGCTTATACTTCTTGATTTTATCCGATTAAATCAATTGTAAGTGCACAAATAGTTTAATCTGAAAAAGTAATCGATTTTAAGAACAACCTAGTGATTTAATTTCAATTCCAAGTTATTTATCAAATTAGAGTTTGATCAATTTGTAGAAATTTTCCTTTCATAATTTCAACACAATTTTCATAACATCTTTGTGAGAAACACTCGATTAAAATATGAAATTTTCTCACAGAGAAGAGATACTACAGAATAAGGGTCTAGCCCATGTGTCACACAAACTATGTCAATTTAATGAAGAGTTAAGTTAAAAATAATTATTAGATGTTTATGTTTGTCAACTCATTGATTCTAATAACCATTTCACACAATAAGATAATTCTGATTAGATTGTTGTATATGGTTGGAACACATTACACATGATTTTAACCACAATAACGTGAAGTATGGATGTTTTACCACATACTAGTCCAAATAGTAATCTATTGGAGTAGAGCGTTGCAACCTTTAAGTCTTTAGCTTTGCATAAATCCTCCTTTAATGTCAACTTTAGAATAATGTCGAGTTATCATAAAAATAAACAAGAATAATTGTGTTGATTGTGAGATCTAGATTGAGTTAGCAAGCGGTTAATCAACAATTTGAGATTACAACTTTGATTTTCACGAAGTTAGAACCTCTAATTCTTGATCTACAAAGACCTTTATATGCAATGAACTCATCTTCGATTTAGTTCCGGGGCTGATACTCTTAAACTAGTCAAGTCTTAAAAATTTAATCAACTTCACCTATTAAGAACTAAATTAAAATATAAAGTATATACATCTTAAAAGAAACAGTATTTTTCTCTTATTTGATAATGACGACATTAACACTAGGAATACTTATAATGTAAACGTCCTAAGAGGAACAGTAGCTACATGTCTTCATAGGTGTTTCTTTTGATACAGAGATCCTCTTGGAATTTATTTTTATAATATTTTAATATACAGAAAAGTCATATAGAAGGTTATTACAAAGATTAAAACAATAATAATTTTCAAGTTTTAAAGGCGTTTAGTGGTGAGCCTAGAACAGTGGAGAGCAACACTAGAGAACAGAGTCTTAACGATAAGTCGCTCTAAAACGGAATACATGCATTTTAACTTTAGTGGTGAGGCTGAAGAGGACATACACATCAACATCCAGGGTATGACGGTACCACAGACGTCTACGTTCAAATACCTGGGCTCGTACGTACAGGAGGACGGAGAGATACACAGCGATGTATCTCACCGTGTGCAATCAGGATGGTGCAAATGGAGAGCAACATCAGGGATCCTGTGTGATAAGAGGTGCCCAGCAAAATTAAAGGGAAAACTTTACAGAGTGCCAGTACGTCCAGCAATATTATACGGAACAGATTGTTGGGCCATAAATAAATCGCACCAGAGACAAACAAAGGTCGCGGAAATGCGTATGCTCAGATGGATGTGTGGACACACCAGATTGGATCGAATAAGAAACGACGCGATTCGACGGAGGCTGGAGGTGGCGTGTATCACAGAAAAGATAAGAGATGGAAGATTAAGATGGTTTGGCCACGTAAAGCGAAGGTCGATGGTAGCACCCATTAGAGCAGTAGAGAACATCACCGTAGAGGGTAGGAGGAATAGAGGACGACCTAGGTTGACTTGGGACGAAATAATTAGGCGAGATATGGTAGACTTGCACCTCTCTGAGCACATGATCGAGGATAGGAGTGAGTGGAGACGTAGAATTAAAATTAAGGACTTCTAGCGGGACCGGTGGGTAGGAAGGGTAGACGTAGATCTTGAGCAGTAAGGGTAGTCGTAGATCTGTTGCGGCCCACCTATCTTCCTTTTTCTGCCCTTATACGTGATTCTATCTACTTATTTGATGTACACGCTTTCTATGTATTTAAGTGACTTATACCAGTGTGTTGTATGACTTACTTTATGTTTGCGATTGTGACTGTTATTGGTTTTCGTTACCGAGTCGGGGGTCTCTTCGGAAGCAGTCTCTCTATCTCACTAGATAGAGGAAAGACTCGCCGCCACCTACCCCTCCCAGACCCTGCTCTGAGTGGGAATTACTGAGTATGTTATGTTATGTTATGTAAGTTTTAAAGGCGTTTATATTTGACGTTTCAACCCGAGAGTTGTTTAAAGTTGTGAAGAAGGTTGACTAGGCCCACTTTTGAAGACCAAGCCCAGACAGTATAGTCAAAGCGTTTTAACTTTTAAATCTAGTCATTGGTCCGGTCAAATCTAATCGTATAATTAATCGGGTAAACTTTTATCTTATCCCCCTACTATAATAAAAGGGGGTAAATGAGAGGACATATGACATCTTCCTGGTGACTCCTCAATCTCTTTTTCCGCCCAATCTACCCATCCACTTTGATGGGGCGTGAATCTAAGCCCCAGGTC
This sequence comes from Flaveria linearis, assembly GCA_024085815.1. NCBI lineage: Eukaryota > Viridiplantae > Streptophyta > Magnoliopsida > Asterales > Asteraceae > Flaveria > Flaveria linearis. The sequence goes on from CM044005.1 coordinate 75,703,663, forward strand.
GGGCAACTGAATGAGTGAATGAAATGAATCATTATAGTCCCTTGTCATGTTTGGTTACCATTTAGGAATAAATTAATCATTACTTTATGTTGTTTGTTAGATATGAAAAAACGAATCAATGAAATATAAAAGTGGTTATGATGGTGATGGCGAACCGTGGTGGTGGTTGGAGGTGGTTTCCGGCGGCGGTGATGGCCGGCGGGTGGTTTTCGTCAAAGGTGGCGGCCCGAGGGTGGTTTGGGGACATTGGGCGGCGGTGGGTTCCAGCGGCGGCAGGCTCCGACGGTGGTGTTCACGGGGCAGTGCCGCAGTGGTGACGAACGGCGGCGGTGGTTGTTATGGTGGGTGAATGAGTGGTGTGGTGACTAATGATGGAAGAAGGGATAGAATGAATTGAGGTAATGGAATCACCTATGTAATGGTTCATTCGATTACATTCACAACCAAAAATATCTTTATTCATTCAACCTTAATAGTTCATTTCATTCCGTCTCTTATTCCTGCATATCAAACGTTACCTACATTTTGTTTTAACCCTCCATCAATTGCAGCTGCCGTTCCTCTCTTTACCAACCCTAGAATTTCAAAACCTTTAATTACAAACTTCTCTCATGCTATCGATTCATCGTTACACGAAGAACTCTTCTCGAATCTTGTTCACGATGACAACGTATGACGTTTTCCCTTCTTTCCAACCTTATCTCAAACGATCTACTCCACAAACGGTGTATGATTCGGATGATTGTTCATTAATGAACTCTGTATGATTGTGTCTGAATTTTGATGGTTATCTTCTAAATTAATTATTATAAGGTTTGTCGAATTCAAAGAAATGTTGGTATTCTTAAAAAGAACCATAGAAAGTGAAGATGCTTTTCCATACACATCTGATTGAAATTGTATTTTAAACTATTTTGTTGATATGCGTTTTGTGTTTACCTTTATAATTCACATACAGGTACCTTCTTCAATATTGTTTACTTACTTTTGTAAATTATGATGCAAAAGGATAACATCCGAAATTTGTATTCTAACTATACATTTATATGCCTATGTTTTGCTTTTTACTACCTCAATTCTACCTGTGATCGGAATTTATATTTCTATTTTATTTTTTTTCATCTGCTTCCATGTGTTTTTTATACTGATTTAATAAAAACCTTTTGCAGATATACATCCACTAAGCTAAATTGGTCTTTTTAATCATAACAACAGATCGTTCTACAAGATTCTACGGGATCCGTCGGCTCCTGTTTTTGTGAATATATGTTTTTTATTATAATCTCTTTTTTTACCATATCTTTTGCTGTGAGATTATTAAAAGGAGAATTTTAGGCGCACCGTTTTTTCTTGGGGAAAACCTACTCAAACGGTCACGGTTAAGGCTCCCTGTGACCGTTTGGTCAGGTGTGAGACCTAACTGTCACGGTGAGACCTCAGCATGACAGTTAGATCTGGGGATCCGTAGCCCAATGATTGAATATGTAATTAATGGGGAATTGATTGTGCGCAGGTAGGGTTTGGGGTCTATATGTCACGGTTTGGCCAAACCGTGACATATTGCCTTTATTTTTATATTTTTTTAATCATATCACTTTGTTTTTATTTTAATTTTATCACTCGTTTAAACTAATCGTAACTTACAAGTTTGTGTTTTGTGTTTGTTTATTAATAATTTATCTTATTACAAGTATTTATTTATTATTAATGTGACGGTTTTGTGTTAATTTGTTACGAGTTTGTAAAAATCGGTTGTCATTATACAGACATATTGTATATATTTCTAAATTTGAGTAATCATACTAGTTTGTTTTTTATTTTATCACACGGTTAACCTAATCGTAATATACGTGTTTGTGTTTTGTGTTTATTATTAATTTATCATATTACACTTAATTTTTGTGTTTAATTATTTATTAAACAAGTTGGTTATTATTTTATCACATGGTTAACCTAATCGTAAAAATCAGTTGTTATCAGACATATACAATTAACATTATCAACATTACAAATATAAAACAAACAAACAAAGAAACACAACCAAACAAACACAACCAAATATACAAGTTATCATAACTGAAACTGCATATATATATATATACAACGAGTTTTTACATACAAAAAAATAAAATACAAACAAAATACCTATTTAATCCATCATCCCCGGATCGCTGCCCTGACCAGACCCGCCCGCGCCAGATGGGCAAGCACCGTCATGGTCTAACCGCCTCGGTGGTTGTGACAACAACGGCGTACCCGAGGCGGCATAGTCCGCGACCATGTGCTGGATGACCCAGTCCATCATATCATGCAGCCTCGTGGTCGTATCCTCCAGCCTCGTGGTCACATCCTCCAGCCTCCATGTGACCTCTTACACACACGGTACTCGAGTGGCAGGTGCACCAATCGAGGAGAAATTAGATTCAAAAAATATTTCAAGAGGTCACGGTTTGGCCTCCACGTGACCTCTTGCTATTTTTTGTAATAATATTAATAATAATAATAATAATAATAATAATAATAATAATAATAATAATAATAATAATATTATTATTATTATTATTATTATTATTAATATATTACTAATATTATATTATTATTATTATTATTATTATTATTATTATTATTATTATTAATACTAATATTATTAATATTACTATTATTATTATTATTATTATTATATTATTATTAATATTATTATTATTACATACATACATACATACATACATACGTACATACGTACATACGTACATACGTACATGCGCCTGCACGCGCGCGCGCGCGCGTGCGTGCATGCACGCGTGCATGCGCATGCATATGCATGCACGCGTGCATGCGCATGCATCCATACATCCATACATACATCCATACATACATCCATACATACATCATACATACATCCATACATACATCATACATACATCATACATACATACATACATACATACATACATACATACATACATACATACATACATACATACATACATACATACATACATACATACATACATAACAAATATAAGGTGTATATATGTTGATATGTTCCCGATAAGATTGTTTAGGTTATCATTAAAACGTCACGGTTTGTTCACGTACGCATGTTCGTATGTACGTTTACGAAGTGTATTTGTTCTTATTGTATATATATGTTGATGTGTGTGCATGTTCATGAAAAAAAATATCGGATTCGATGTACGTAAACGGTTAATGTGTGGGTTTAGGGAACCCCAAAAGGTCATGGTTAGACCAAACCGTGACCTCTTATACAAACAAGATGTCACGGTTAGGTCACCACGTGACATGTCAACAAACTGTGACAGCTTCATTCCACAATACCACATGTGAATAAAGGGGTCCCGGTTTGCCCAAACCGTGACCTTTTGTTCCAGTTTAGTTAAAAGTATTTGTTTTCCATAACTTTCAGCGAACCACTCCCGTCCCGACCGGTTAAGACGGTAGGGCAATAGGGGAGTGGTGTGGGTTCGAAACCCACTACCACCGGTTCATTGAGGTGTTTTTTATAAATATTTTTACTTAGCAAAATTTTAAAAAATTAGGCAAAAGTTCACGGTTTACCCTAACTGTGACCTTTTGCCTTATTTTTTAAACATTTTTCTGAGTAAATTTTTCTGAGTAAATATTGCCATACGCCCAAACAGTGGCCATGCACCCGAATAAGTGCCATGCGCCCAAACAAGGGCCATGCGCCCGAACAGTGGCCATGCGTCCGAAAAGCGGTCACGGTTAGACCTAACCGTGACCGTTGACAAACCCTAAACGTCACGGTTTGGTCAAACCGTGATAGTTTATCCTCCTATTTGATTTAGTGTTTTTCTTATTACTATTATTTTATTATTATTATATTATTATTATTATTATTATTATTATTATTATATTATATTATATTATTATTATTATTATTATTATTATATATTATTATATTACTATTATTATTATTATTATTATTATTTCTATTATTACTATTATTATTATTATATTATTATTACTCTTACTATTATTATTATTATTACTATTATTATTATTATTATTATTATTATTATTATTATTATTATTACTATATTATTACTATTATCATCATCATCATCATCATCATCATCATCATCATCATCATCAAATAAAGGGATCTTCATTAATATGATAAACTATCGGAGAATGATAACTTACAGGAGGCATTGGTGTCTCTATGACGATTCGTTATTCTAACGTAATTATTTAGACGAACCTCATACATATTTTGCCATCTAGTGCTTGCTGATATGCATATCTCGGCCAATGATAGCTCACACTGGTCATTGGGTAATCCCTTCCAATTGTATGCAAAGAAAGTGATCTTCGTTAATATGAGCAAGTGCGACAACTGGATAGTTGAATGATGGCTCTGGGGTTGTTCTCAGCGGGAACCATATCTGGCTGCCAAATGAAGAAATAAGATGCACAATACAGGTGAATGTTTCCGCAATTACGAGTCCATGGGCCAGAAAAGTTAGCCAATGGGTATCGGGTGCGGGTTGAGTCGTGCCAAACCAATTTAAGCTATTACGAACAGAATCATAATAGCCAGGCATCTCGCGGTTCAAATTGCTCCGCCAATACCACATGTTTCTGTCCATCTCCGACAACATTTTATGCCTAACCCATTCCCATTCATTTTGCTTTTTCCCTAAAGCCACCGCGATCGCCCGAAAACCACAGTTACTATCAGGCCGCACATCTTTTATAGTCGAAACGTACCGGTGAATCCATTGGGGCAGCTGATCCTTAAACTTCATAACTTTTATCACGTCCTTTGGTTTCAATATTAAAGGAAACCCTAGGGCAGCTCCCGTAATCGGTACATTTGAAGCAGTCTTTGCCTGATTAGAACGGTCATTGGGCATTTTATACTGAGGGGTATATGAGCTATGCCTCGCCGGGTCAGGCATAGTTTGTTATGAGGAAGTATAGGAGTTGTGTCTAGCCGCCTCATACTGTGATGTATTGGGGTCCGCTCTTCTTTGTTGCTCCTTAATATTTGGACGACCACGTCGGTCATGACGCACCTCAGGTTCTTTAAGTTTTGACTTACCCTTAAACAAAGAGTCAAATACTTTGTTAAACAATTTTTCTTTACTTGAGGATTGGGAGACGACATAACCTTTTGTTTCAAGTCATCAAATTTCACATCGTAGTCGGGTTCAGGTAGCGCGACGTACGCTGGCTCGAAATCAAGCTTCCTCCAGTGTGGATCTACCGCATCGAGTGGAATACTTGTGACTGGATTTAAAGGTTAAATTATTAGTGAAAAATATGCAATCGTGTGACAACAGTAAAAAAATATATTAAGAAAAAATAACCTTCTCGGATGTATATCTCCAAACGACAAGCACGTGGCAAGCCCATGGACGTGAACAACTGGTGTCCACACGAACTCCCAGACTCCTGAATCATTTCTATTTTTATCAACTCTAATTCAAGTAGGCTAAGGCAAAAAATGGATACTTTATAATGTAATTTTGAAAACAATGGCAGGCAATGGTCTTTTTTAATTTTCACACGGGACACCTCGAATGTTTACAAATTTCAATCTCCTGGCCGCGCACGAGGTCACAAACATATCCGACAAGTGTGTGCAACGTATTGTTGGTCCCTGTGAGGTAACTCTTGAAGTTGGCATGTTGGCCCTCAACCCGATTAGTTGTAAATTCACCAAAGTTAAGGCGGTCGTACATCCAACAAGTAACAATTTTCTCTTTGTACGACACCAATCAATTATTCCAAATATATTCCCATACCTCTGAAAGAAATAAAAATTTTATAAAATGAACAAATAAATTATTAGAGTAAAAATAACTATGAAATTCTTACCACGTTTACCATCTCATTTAACTTTTCCTCCATATTCCTGCAATTGTAATCGTACATTGCCTCTGTGGGAGACGAACACAAGGTCTTCCACCAGTATGAAAAATCTTTCCACATGTCGGTTTTGAAAAGGATATTCCACCGTATTTTGATATTCTCCTGAATGTGCCACCTGCATAGGTTTTTAGTAGCACTCGGGAACACTGTGTCACACGCGCTCATCAGGGCCAGGTCCATGTCTGTGACAATAACGCGGGGCTCCACACACCCATCGAGCATATCTCTTATCTGCTCCAGTACCCATGTGAAGTTGTCTTGCCGTTCCCTCGATATAAATGCATGCACGATACAAAACGACTTCGACGTCGACGTAATGCCAATAACCTGAACAAACGGAATGTTGTACATGTTGGTCTTGTACGTCGTATCTATCAACATCACGTGCGGGAATGCGCGCCACATTTTATACGAAGTAGGATGACAAAAGAAAACATCTTCCACGGCCTTAGTAGTTGCATTCGTTCGTGTTTCATACACGAACTCTTTAGATTGTAGCAGGTTTCAAGTTCCTGCATTGGTGTGATGCCTTTTCTCCCCTCAGCCCAAAACTTCGACGTCAGATTGTATATGTCTTGAACAACACAGACGCTGTGGGGAAAGTGCTCCCTTACGGCTGAATGGATATGTCGTGGCCGCACGTGCTGCGTGTGTAACTTCTCGACAAGATCTATTTCTTCGGCGGTCATCTTCCTGTACACAACAGGATCGTGGTTGTGCGTCTCGTTTCTGACCTCTAACATCCAACTGTCATTCTTTCCTACGTACTTCCCTACGAGTTTAAAGGGACATCCTTTCTTTATGCTCCCAGTACGTCTACTTGTGCCAGTGAATTTAGGTTCACCACTACGATTGCATAATAGTTCCACATCCTTTTTTCGTGACCGACCCACCACAATGACGCACCAATGCTTGCGTCCTCTTATTTTAGCCCACTTCTCCAAGTTCTCACGAGAATCAAAATACTGAAAAGATGATAAAGCTAGACATAAAAACAATATATAAAACAAATAAAAAAATAAAAGAAACAAAAGAATAAAAACTCTTCGTACTTTATCGGTTTTATAAGAAACCGTAGCCTTTCTTATCCGATTCTCATCCCCATCATGCTCCGCGGTGTCCTAATGGTTTTCTTTGAGGTGAACGGAACCGTCACTCTCATCTGTGTCATTCCTATAAAAGTATCCGACACATGTGTAATTTCTAGTTCTGACTGGTACGGGGGATATCCGTAATCCAGCTCTGTTTGTGAGTGGTACGTGTTCGGTGCATGCCCGTAAGAATTGCAAGGGGATATCTGTACCCTTCACCGTAACCTATCGGTCCAAATAAAGAGTTGTACGCCTCTTGAGCAAATGTGTTTGAAGGGTTGGTTTCCTCCTCCCCCCATGGAGGGTGACTCCAGTATACGTAATATTCTTAAAAAAGATAATGGTTAGATATTTCAAATAATAAGTTATAATAAAACATATACTAGTTCAACCTGGTTCGAATCTTCGATATGTGGCACATCATTCAAATCTGGAAGCTTCGGCTTTTGATAATGATCTCCCGAACCCGACATTATTTTCGAATTAACGTGTTTTTGGAATGACGAAGGCTGAAAAATCTCGAGTGTTGGATGAATGAAAGCTCAAATGAAAAAATTCGAGTGTTGGATGAGATGTCGATTGTTGAAAGTTCAAAGGTATTTAAGGTGAAAATCTGGTGCACAAACCGTCACGGTTTGTCCTCCACGTGACGGTTTGTGGCGCGAATCCCGACCCTTTTGTCAAAATCAAGTCTACATCGTACCTTAAACTGAGACCTCGTACCCTAGAGGTCATGGTTAGGCCAAACCGTGACGGTTTGGTGACCGGTTTTCAAACTTTATCAACCCATTTGTCGTTTTGTTGTCACGAGGTCACGGGTAGTACCACCAGAAACCGTGACAGCAAGCCCTTGCGGTCACGGTTAGGTGCCAAAATGTGACCGCTAGACCTAACCATGACCGTTTGAACCGGCCTACCACCAAAAACCCCAGCGATGTCCCTATTAGGACCCTTATTAAAATTATGACGGAGTATGACATATCTTTTGCTTCTGTTACCATTCATTCAGCTGCTGGTTTGTCTTGGAATTTAGGATTCGAGCTTGCGAATGGTTTCTTCTCATTTACAAAGGGGTGGAAAACATGTGCTGAACATTGTTTTGAAAACCGAAAGCATTTCCCTTTTAACTCCTTAAGGTTGCTAAATAGAAACTCGATTGAGTAAAGAAAAGTCGACAGTTTTCTAGACAATTAACCGGTTAAAAGTATATACATCATAATGAGATACATCAATCAAAAATGCAGCCTTGAAAAAGGGACTATCCAAATTAATCTCTAATAGATTAATGTTAGACGAATAAAAACTAAAGGTTTTAGAATATATGTTACTCTTTAACGAATAAGCTAAACGAGATTAAAAATAAATAATTATTAATGTTACCTTGAAGATTCACAGAGTAAATAAAAATAAGAAATAACTCTTGAATTTTAAGTATAGGGGATCTCGAATGAATGAATAATAATTAGTTAATTGAGAATGATTGAATGAGATTAAAGATGAGTGATATGATATTTATTGATTTCATGTTTAAAATTTAAAAAGGAAAATTCTGCATACACCACTTATTTTTTAGGGTATGTCACCTCAAACGGTCACGGTTAGGGCTAAGCGTGACCTTTAGCTAACCGTGACCTTTAGGTCGGGTGAAGGACCTTGCGGTCACGGTGAGGCCTAACCGTGACGTTAGGTTCTCGGGATCATTGCAATTATTGGGTGTGTAATTAATGGTGTGACAGTTAGGGTTTTGGAGGTGTATATGTCACGGTTTGGCCAAACCGTGACATTTTGTACATATTTTTTAAATTTTTTTAATCATACTAGTTTGTTTTTGTTTTTGTTTTTATTTTATCACACGGTTAATCTAATCGTAACATACAAGTTTGTGTTTTGTGTTATTAATTTATCATAATACAGTAATTTTATTATGTATGAGAGTGGGAAATGTGCCTACGGTTATGGAGTTACATTCATTATTTAATATGAAAGTCGTAATAAATAGGGAAGGAGCATAACATTATCCAATTAACTTATTATTACACTTGATCATCATTGTGTTAATTTACAAAAATCGGTTGTCATTATACAGTTACATTACGAGTGTTTTCTAACCATGACATATTGTATATGTGCAGGATCGATTTCGGGTGGTTTCTCTCTCAACTCACTCGTGAATCAACACTCGACAAGTAGTCTTTAAGAATAGTTGATCACAATATAACAAGTAACAAGCAGTAAGAAAATTAACACAGCAAGTAATTTTCAAGGTACTTTTATATATTGCTTCTCAACTCAAAGGATTACAAGACACTTGGGACTCAATCGCTTATCTAAAGAGTTACAGGGAGAAGATATATATAATACTACCTACAGCCGGGAATACTTTGATTCCAGCTGGACACCTCTAACCTTACATCTATACTACAAGACTCTAGGTGAGGTCTTTCAGACATTTTGCCTGAGAGTTAGTAGTCAGGACATGTCCCTGACTTACCTTGTCACCAACTAAAGTTGGTAACATGTACTATCATAAAAAGGTGAACAGTATAATAAAGTATGGTCAACAATATGGCTCTTTAGGAAGATGCCATACTGTATCAGAGGTCTGCAGCGGACTGACAGTGACCATACTTTTATCTGCTGGACATAGCAATGTCTTCCGAAGGATAAAGTGCTTCGGAAGAACAACTTCTTCCGAAGGCACTTATACTTCGGAAGACTGCTTCTTCCGAAGCTTGGAGTCTTCTTTGTCTTCGGAAGCAGACTTTGTCTTCAGCTCTTTCATCAGACTTTGTCTTCGGAAGCTTTCAGACTTTGTCTTCAGCTCTTCATCAGACTTTGTCTTCGAAAGCTTTCAGACTTTGTCTTCAGCTCTTTCATCAGACTTTGTCTTCAGAAGCTTTCAGACTTTGTCTTCAGCTGTTGTTCCTTAGACTCTCGGAAGATCTCTTGCTTGACTTCGGAAGCCCTTTGATGTAGTACCAAAAGTGACTATGAAGTGAATTTGGTTGCACCAGCCTTATCATGATCCAACAAACTCCCCCTAGGCTGATGCTACCAAAACTTCACTTCTCTCTTCTTCTCAAAGTTCTCAGCACCAAGGAAAGTAGATGTTTATCAGTATCTGCATTCATTCCTGATGCGGTGCTGAGAATCTTGTACAAATCCTTGGTGGACAGCACCTCGACCCTGTCACCTTGGATTATGTGTACCCTCTGTTGTGGCCCTCTGAAAAGAGTTAGTTGATGGGAAGTATAGTCATATTCCCATCGAACTATTGGTTCCAATTCAGGACCTTCCACCATCTGTAGAAAGGCTGTGCCTTTGGTGGTTGATCTTTCCTTGTCTTCCACTCTTTTCAGCTTCAACTCTTCTTCAATCTTGGCTCTTCTGCTTCGTTCAGCCAAGTGGAGACCGCTGATGTGATTTCTGATGTGTGCAGCAATCTCAGAGTTGGAGGGGTTGGAGAATGGCTTCTCTGCAAGCTCAGCAAGATAAAATCTGCTGAGATGCAGTAGAGAGGTGGCATTAAGCCTGTTGGTTTCGCCATTCTCCCTTTCCACAACAAAGTTGTGAGAAGGTTCATCGAACCTCCACTGGATTATAGCATTTCTAGGTCCAGGAGATTGACCAGAAATCCTGTCCTCTTTCCTGGTATCCAGTAGAGTCGCCAGTCTTCTTCTTAGCCTCTTCTCCTCAGCATTGAGGGTATCGGAGTTGAGACCAGAAGTCTTGCAGCCTGGCCCAAAGTGTCTCTAGGTAATTCAAGAAATTTCCCTAGAGTGAGGGAGCTTGAAGAGTTATCAACATAGGTGATGTTGATAAGCTCTCCCTCACAGGAGATGCCTCAAAGTAGTACAGTTAATGAGCCTTGTCTTGAACTCCTTTATCTCCTCAAAGGAGAGATTTTGAGGAGGTTGAGGAGACTGTCTTGGTTGTTGTTGGGTAGGCTTAGGTTTAGTGGTTTTAGGTTGAGTCTTGGGTTTTAGGATGGGTAGTTTGGGTGGTTGAGGTGATGTGGTAGGTTTGGGTTTAGCTGTGGGTTGAGGGGTGAAGGTTTCATCAGTGGGTTCGGTTTTATGGGAAAAGGAGTTGGTTTAGGTGTGGGTTGAGGCTGTGGTTGAGTGGCTGGGGTTGAGACTGTCCCCTGTACCCTCCTGTACATCTCCCTTCTTTTCCCCAAACGGATGTCAGCTTTGATTTCACTGACTATCCGCTGGAGTGTCCTTTCGGACATAGGTCCCACTTGCCTACCAGAGAAGCCATGTGCCCGGAGATAGTCCTTCATCCAGGCTTTGTCAGTTGACTTCTTGGGGCAGTGACCTCCTTCTCTTCCTCCCTCTTCCTCTTCACCTTAACTTCTCCCTAGCAGCCTTCTTCCTTTCCTTCTCCATTTGATCCTGCTCTTTATTGTGGAGCAGCAGGATCATGTCATTGTCATGTGGAGACAGTTCAGGAAGACTGAAGCCTCTTGAGAGTAGGAATTTGATCCTCTCCTCTCTCAGCTTCAGGGCTGCCTCCCTCTGCTCTTCTTCTTTCTTCTCCAAGGCCAACCTGGCTTCCCTTTCTTGTTGTAGCCTGGTTGACCTCTCCAAAGTCACCAACTCCTCTAGTGGTAGCAGGAGTATTTCCTCATTGACAGCTCCAAGACTGATGAGCTGGTCAATGAGTGCTGTTCTTCTCTTCAGGTTGATTTCTTCCTGATTAGCTGCAGCTGCCTTAGAGCTGGCAGCTAGCACCTTTTCAGTTGGAAACCTCCCTTTCTTTTTAGCCTTCTCAATCCTCTCCTCCTCCTGAAGCTCTTCCGCAGTCAATTTTCTTTTGCCTTTGTCTTTGATGGTGCTTGACTGTGGTGGTTCTTGGATGGAGGGTTGTGATTGAGAGAGAAGTTCAGCTGGTGCTTGGGTTGGAGAAATTTCAGAAGTGTCCTCCCTGCCCACCTCAGATGCTATTTCAGCAATTACATCTGTGATGGTTAGTTCCTCGGACATCTGAAATAAGCCCCGCAGCTTCTATTTCGGCTTCGGAAGATTTTTCTTGTTCTTCCGAGGCTTCCATATAGACTTCGGAAGCTTCAGCTTGAGCTTCGGAAGATGAGACTGCTGCAAGTTCTGTCCCATCTGTTTCAGTTGCTGGGCCATCAGTCCCCATTTCCCCTTCGAAGCTAATCTCAGGTTCCATGAAGACCTTAGGTTGACCAACTTCTTCCACAGTGGTAGAAGGTGCAGTCAGTCTTTGAAGCTCCTCAGCCCCAAAGTAAGCAAGTGTGGTGTCGGGGCTGGGCTGTTCTAGGGATGATCTCAATACAAACTTTGTGAAAAGTCTGTAGAGATCTTGAAGCATCCTTGAGTCAATCTCCAGAAAGGATTGAGATGACTCAGGTAGTGTGATTAGTTGGGTGGAAATGAATTGGGTCTGTGGTTCCATAGGTGTTTGTCTCTGAACTTTCTCCCCCCTTTTTGGTAGCATCATCTTGAGAGCTAGATGAGCTAGAGGAAGAAGTCATTGAGACCTGAATTGGTACATGCCTAACAGACCTCTCCGTCTGTTTCTCAGCTAGTTGAGCCTTGAGAGAGTTAATCTCAAGTTGCTGAGTGGCAGTCCTTGATTCTATCTCAGATCCTCACCTGGCAGTGATTCTAAGATCCTCACCTGTGATTCCAGGTTGGCGACCTTAGAAAGCAAGTACTGAAGTGTTAGTTGCATACTACCCTCATCTTCATAAGAAGAATCACGGGGAGATGAGATAACATACCTAGTATGCTCACTCTCACCACCAGATGTGGTTTCTTGGCACCCTGGTTTCCTTTGCTCAGAGTCATCTCTTTCAGAGATGTCAATGGGCAAAGTTGCCGTAGACTCAGTCCTAATGATGTTACCACTGTCCTGAGAGCTCAGTGAGAAACTCTGAGTAGTGGTAGCTGAGTCTACATGAGTCCCCTCCACATCAGTGGGACTCACCTCAGTAGCTGGCTGCTGATGGGGGCTAGAGACAAGGGATCCCTCCTGGCTCTGTTGATCTTTCAGAGGGTGTTGTAGATCAACTTCATGGCCATGGAGAGATGTAATCTCTTCATCAGTACGGAGTAAAAGTCAGTGAAAGAGAGGGTGGTTAGTCCTACTGACCCGGGACTTTGATCAATGTCTACAGGCATTGAGCCTTTGGTGGGGCTGTCCCTAGAAGGCTTCACAGGGGAGTGTGAAGACTCACCCTGTGGGCTTAAGGCTTAGGGTTCGGGCTCAGGGGTTTGAGACTGAGAGGCTCAAATCCCACATTGAGGTCAAATGTGAGATGGTGTGACCTCGGACTGAGTGGGAGCCCATGATTCCACTCTAGTCGTTTCAGTGTGAACAGGAGGAGCTTGTTCAATCAGAGTAGATTGAACAAGGGTTCGTTTGGGGCGTCGCTGATATGTAGATTTGATGGGTAAAGAAGGCTTTGGTATTGTGGTGGATGTTGCTGGTGTGGGTTCATCACCTGTGGGGATAACAGGGATGTCACCAGGAGCTATGCGCTCAGTCATCGCTGGAGGTAATGGAGTGTACCGTCCAGTGAAGTTGGTGGACATCTTCTTCAGGATTTTGAAGATGGTAGGCCTCATGTGTGGAACAGGAAGAGCAGCTGCGCAGACAAGCTTGCTTGGTTCCATCTCACAGTTGATTATGTGTTGAAGAAATCGGGGATACATGAAGAATGTATCCCTGCTCAGATTGGCGATTAGGTTATTCAACACAAATCGTGAGTAGTTGAATCTGAGGCCTCTCACCAACCCTTGAACTAGGCATCCTAGTTCATATGGGATTTGATCCCAACCCCCTGATTTGTTGGAGAGGCAGTGTAGAACGATGTGCAGCAAGAATTTCCAATGGTAAGAGAAGTTGAACTTGTATACAGTAGATCTGCTGACATCGCCTCCATATCCCATGAGGATATAGGTGCCTTCCAAGTCTTCCTTGGGGAACTCAGTAGGAGCCCATCATCGTGAAGCTCGAGATGCTCCCTAATGATCTGTTCATTGATGACCAACTCTTGGCCACAAACTCGGGTTCTCAGGACTCGAACCCCATTCAGTACTGCAGTTTCACCGTTGCTCCAAAATTCTGACATATGGTTGGAGTGTACGGTGGGGTTAACTGTTAGTGCAGTGAGATAGGTGGATTCGGTGAGAAAGGTGATGATTTGGGTGAAGTCGCATCCCTTGACGAATCAAGTAATGCGACTTGGTTGTGCTGAGGGTTTAGCGCCATTGAAGAAAAGGTAAGCTTGAAATTGGATGAATTTGAGGTTTTACAGTGAAGGGAACAGTTAGGGCTGTAAAGTGGTAAAAGAAGATGAATTTGATCAGTCAAGATTATTTAAAAAGGGGATGAATAGTGGTAGAGGCGGTAATAGGTAACTGTTTGGGGTTACTGTGGGTGGTATGGTGGTTTACGGCGGAGAAATGATGTTGGCGGCAAGGATAATTTTAAATAATCTGACCATCAAGTACAAATTTTTACTTTTTACAGAGTGGGGCCCAAAAGATATCCATTACAGATAAAACCTTAACTTCCGAAGATAAAACATTTCCGAAGGTAGTTTTCTTCTGAAGGCAATTTCTCTTCCGAAGCAGGATATTGCTTCCGGAGGTAAGATTGTCCTTTGAAGGCACTTTATTTTCCGAAGCAAGGCATTGCTTCCGAAGGTAAGTTGTCTTTCCGAATGGAGAGTTGTATAAGTTTCGGAAGTAGATCTGATATAAAATCAATCGCTTCTTCCGAGACCACAAACTCTTCCGAGAAGAAAATTTCCATTGAGGAATTTGACTTCGGAAGATATTCAAGAATATCTTCCGAGAGTTAATTCCTCTTCGAAGGAATTTACACTTGGAATAATTTAAAGATCTTTTGTAACAGGGCTTAAATTGTATTGACACAAGACATTACTCATTAAAAAGGTTTTTCAAAAGAGGTAGTTATTCAATGTTTATCATCCCAATTGCTGATATGAGATACTTAAATCTTTGTTCATCAAATGCCTTTGTGAACAAATCAGCATATTGTTCATTTGAGTCAACTTTGATTAACTTTATCAGCTGTTTCTCATGAATATCTCTAATGAAATGATACCTGATATCAATGTGTTTTGTCTTGGAGTGCTTCACTGGATTCTCAGTAATGGAGATAGCACTGTTGTTGTCAATATGGATAGGAGTAGTCATGAAGTTGAACCCATAGTCTAACATCTGATTTTGAATCCATAGCAGTTGAGCACAGCAGCTAGCAGCAGCGATGTATTCAGCTTCAGCAGTTGATGTAGAGACACAGGATTGCTTCTTGCATTGCCATGAGATAATCCTTCCACCAAGAAATTGACATCCTCCTGATGTTGATTTCTTGTCAATGTTGCAGCCACCATAGTCACTGTCAGAGTATCCATAGAGATTGAAATCACTATTTCTTGGATACCAGAGACCTAGTTTAGGTGCTCCTTTGAGGTATCTGAGGATTCTCTTTGCAGCAGCTAGGTGAGACACCTTTGGAGCAGCCTGATATCTTGCACAAATGCATGTGGCAAACATGATATCTGGTCTACTTGCAGTAAGATACATTAGAGAACCAATAATTGCTCTATACTGATGTTGATCAGTACCTCCCCCTCAAGGTCAGGGCAAAGATTATGGTTTCTGGGTATGGGTGTCTTGGCTGGTTTACAGTCCTTCATTTCAAATCTTTCTAAGATGTCTGAGATATACTTAGATTGACTTATGAAGAACCCTTCCTTCATCTGTTTCACCTGGATTCCAAGGAAAAAGTCCATTTTTCCCATGGAGCTCATCTCAAACTTCTGCTTCATAATGCTTTCAAAGTCCTTGCACATTTGGTCGTTTGAAGAACCAAATATGATGTCATCAACATAGACTTGTACAAGCAAAATGTCTTCTCCACTCTTTCTGATGAAAAGAGTCTTGTCAATGGTACCTCTAGTGTATCCATTCTTCAGGAGAAACTGAGACAAGTCTCATACCACAGCCTAGGTGCTTGGTGCAGCCCATATAGAGCTTTATCCAGTTTTGCACACATAGTTGGGGTGCTGTGGGTCTTCAAATCCTGGAGGTTGACACACATAGATTTCCCTATCTATATCCCCATATAGAAAAGCACATTTGACATCAAGTTGGTAGACTGTGAAGTTCTTGGATGCAGCATAAGCAAGGAAGATCCTAACTGCCTCAAGTCTTGCAACAGGTGCAAAGACATCAGTATAATCGATTCCTTCCTCCTGGGTGTATCCTTGAACTACTAGTCTTGCCTTGTTCTTGATAATCAAGCCTCTATCATCTTTCTTGTTCCTGAATACCCATTTAGTGCCTATGGGTACTTGACCAGATGGTAGTGGGCATAGATTCCAGACCTTTTGTCTTCTGAATTGAAGCAGCTCCTCCTGCATCGATTCAACCCAACTACTATCCTTTAAGGCATCTTCTACCTTCTTTGGTTCCATCTGAGACAAGAAGCATGAGTACAAGCAGACATTCCATGATGAGTCTGTCTTCCTTGTTCTCACACCCTCAGAGACATTCCCTATGATGTTCTCAGTTGGATGAGTGTTGTGAATCCTAAGGCGAGGAATCACTTCTAGTTGCAGAGATAAGTCCAAGTTAGACATATTCTGATCAGGAACTGGATCACTCTGTCCAACTGCTGTTTCAGAGTCATTCAATGAGGACTGATTGAATGATTGAGAAACATCATCAATGGTTGGTTGTGAAGTAGTATTAACAGTTGCCTGTTCCTTCAGAATACCACTTCCTCTCAACCTGGTGTTGTAATGGATCACCTGAAGAACTTTGAGGTTGATCAAGTGATTCACTTGTTGAAGCTTCACTATTTCTTGAGATAGTTACACTGTCAGATCTATGAATAGTTGAAGCTTGTTGCCTTTCAGCTCTTGAGAATTTGGAAGAGGTCTGGGAAGCTCATATAGTTGTCCTGCATCAGTTTGAGCACCTGTTCCAGCTGAAACATTCTCACAAGATGGTTTAGAATAGTTTGGAAACAATTCTAAATCAAATATATACTCAGGTCCATTCCCCCTAACACAAGGAGTGTGCTCATTAACAACTATGTTGGATGACTCCTCAAATTGTTGATTCTTGATATTGTATACTCTATAAGCTTTGGAGCTAGAAGAGTATCCAATAAAGATAGCATCATCCGACTTCTCAGCAAACTTTGCCAAGTTGTCCTTTGTGTTAAGTATGGTACACCTGCAGCCAAAGGACCTTAGAAAGCCAATGAACGGTGGCCTTTTGTTCCATAACTCATAAGGGGTTTTTCCATGGGGCTTTACTACAAGAACCCTGTTCTGCACATAGCATGCAGTGCTGACTGCCTCTGCCCAGAATGTTAGAGGCAGCTTTGAATCAGCTAACATGGTCCGAGCAGCCTCAATAGTGTCCTGTTCCTCCTCTCAGCAACACCGTTTTGTTGAGGAGTTCTGGGAGCACTATATTGTCTGGCAATCCCTTTTGAGTCACAGAATGAGTCAAGAACGAAGTTCTTAAACTCAGTCCCTTGATCACTTCTAATAATCTTAACCTTGTGATCAATTTGATTTTCTATTTTAAGAATAAAAGATTTTAAAGTTTCAGCAGTTTCATCTTTACTTCTTAAAAAGAATACCCATGTAAATCTTGTAAAATCATCAACGATCACAAGGCAGTATGATTTCCTTCCAATGCTCATTATACTTGTGGGACCAAAGAGATCCATGTGCAATAAGTGTAATGGAGTAGTGATAGAGTTAACACATTTGGATTTATGAGATGATCTGTGTTGTTTTCCTTTCAGGCATGCAACACAGTTATCTTTGCAGAAAAATTCCTTTTAGGCAAACCATGTACCAAGTTATTTTTAACCAATTTATTCATTGTTTTAAAATTCACATGACACATGCGTTTGTGCCATAGTGTTGACTCATCACTATCATCTTTGGAAAGAAAGCATGATACTTCACCCATAGGAGAAGCCTTGTTCATATCTAGCTTGTACATATCCCCTTCCTGGGAGATCTGAGAAGCACCAATTCCGGAGGAATTGTCATCCCTGGTCTGAGGATAATGCACTCATGTTCTGTGAAGAGCATCTGATGCTTCTGGTCACAGAATTGAGAAACACTTAACAGATTGTGTTCAAGCTGTTTGACAAAGTGAACTTTGTCAATGTTTATTCTGCCATTGGATATACTTCCTCTGCCCGAAATATATCCTCCGGCCTCACCTCCAAATTGGACAGGCCCTCCATCAAAGTTCTGGAATTGTTGAAGGAGAGATCTGTTCCCTGTCATGTGCCTGGAGCATCCACTATCTACAATCCAGATATTGTTGTTCTTGTCAAATGGATGTCCCTGCACATAAGATGAGATGGTTAGTTTTGTTTGGAAGCCCAATCCTGCAGGTCTTGGGCTCTTCCAAAGATAGTGACATAATTGAACCGAAAGATATGCAGTGGGGTTCAATAGAGGTCGTTGATGAAGAAGAGGTTTGGGCTGCAGCATCTTCCTTGATCTTCCAATCCATCCTTTGGTTGATCTTTGAAGATGAGCTTGTTGAAGCTTTTGCAGCATGGTCTTCTTCCGTAGCTTCTCTCTTTTTCGGAAGAAGACTTCACCACCTTTTCTTCCGAAGTAGTCTTCTTCTGAGATGGTTTCAAGGGAGCCTTCTTGTTCTTCCGAACCTTAGAAGGTTTGGCTTCCGAAGCCATTTTCCCTTCGAAGAAGCAGTTTCTTCCGAAAGTAACTTGGCTTCCGAGACCAACTTTCCCTTTTTCATCATTTGGACCTTTTGAAGTGGTCCAACTAAGAAACCTTCTCTGACTCCTTCTTTTCTAACATTATTTGCATAATGTGTGCTTGCTGGATTGTAGTAACAATCCTTAGCCATGTGGTTTGCAGACCACACATTATGCATGCAATGTTAGTCTTCTGGGAACTTGCAGGCTGCTGTTTCTTTAGTTTCTTCTCTTCATCAGCAACTTTCCCTTTTAACTTCTGATCCTTCAGTAGGACAGGAGTGCTGGTACTACACTCCTTTCCTGAATCAGGAGTACCTACCACTTGAAATCCGGCAGAAATGAAGACACCCTTTTGCTTAGGGTCGATCTTAAGCTTGGACTCTGCAACCTTCTTAGCAGTCCTCTCTAGCAGCTTTAGCTCTGCTTCTTCTTGCCTTGGTGGTCAGGATTTGGTCATCACAGGTGGAGACGGGTGTTTCCTCCTGTTTCTCCCCTGTGGAGGCCACTATTTTTGCTCCATCCTCTAGTTCCAATGGAGAAGGGTCAGCAGTTGGAACCTCTTGCTCTTCAGTACCACATCTAGTAGTCTAATAGACTCATAAGAGTGTGGTGGAGCTATTTCACTGGTTCCCAACCCTTCTTTGTTTTGATAAAACATTTTGGAATGAGAGGTTGATGCAAGAATAGTTTTGGAAGCTTTGCTCAGCAATAGCTTGCTTCCTGGCCTGAGCCTCAGCTGTGACTAACTGGGCTTGAACTTCAGAAAGTTTGGAGATCAGATCTTTGATTGAGTCTTATAATTAGTCTTTTCATGTTTTTAAAAAAGAGAAAGTTTTCTCTAACTCATCAATCTTCCTTTGATAGTCAGATTCAGCTCTCTTAAAGTCAGATTTTAGCACATTTAAAGACTCAACTTCAGATCTGATTTCCGAAATGTAATCCTTATAAAGTTTAACTTTAGCAATACAGGCAGCAGTACAAAGATGTTCATATACCTGATCATCATCTGTTCCGGCCATGAGTGCTTGAGCGGAGTCACATCCTGTACCATGAAGCTCCAGTCAACTTCCTGAGCAACAGCAGCTGTTTCAGTTGACTTTTCTTCATGCTTGGGAGCAGTGGGATGTGTGGAGGCCTGTGGGGTTCCCGGGTTGTTCTTGGGAGCCTTGCATTCCCTAGCAAAGTGACCAAGTTGGTTGCAGTTGTAGCACCTTGCTTTGCTCTTATCAAACCCAAACTTGCTGTTGACTGGGTTTTGAGGGAATTGCCTTCCAGTTCTCTTGAAGAACTTCTTCGCTCGGTAAGTTAGAAGAGCCATCTGCTGGACAATATCCATGTACTCCACATCATCTGGATTGAAGCACTCAAGATCATCAAAGCAGTATTGAAAATCACCAGAGTGTCCACTTCCAGAGACAAAGGCACAACCATCCTGAAAGGAGTTGTGTTGAGCCTTTTGAGACTTTGGAGTCTCAGGTAGAGTAATGAAGGGTCCAGTATGCGAGTTGTCAGGATAGCATAGCAAGGGATGCTGTGGTTCTATGCTTTCCCTTTCAACCACATGAAGGGCTGAACTCAGTTGGTTATTGGAGTGGTCAGAGGAGT
Organism: Flaveria linearis; assembly: GCA_024085815.1. Classification (NCBI taxonomy): domain Eukaryota; kingdom Viridiplantae; phylum Streptophyta; class Magnoliopsida; order Asterales; family Asteraceae; genus Flaveria; species Flaveria linearis. The sequence goes on from CM044005.1 coordinate 75,724,053, forward strand.
TTTGCATGTTCATCTCCATCTGAAATGCACTTAGGATACCATACAACTCTGTAAGAGAAAGAGTCTTAAGGTCCGAAGTTCTCTTGATGACAACACAGTAGTGAGTCCATAGTTTAGGAAGAGAAGACATGAACTTCCTAACTATGTCTCTGTTCTCAAGAGCTACTCCAATATCCGCCAGAGTATCTACTAGCTCAACATACCTGAAGTATTGTTGAGTCAAGGTCTCACCAGCCTTGAAAGTAAAGTTCTCAAACTGCTGCTTCAAGAGATCTTTCTTGTTCTCTTGAGTTTCCTTGGATCCCTCATACATCAGCTTCAAAGCTTCCCATAAATCTTTAGCAGTCTTGCACTTCTTGAAGCGTCTGTAGACGGAGTTGGGGAGAGCAGTTTGGAGACAAGTCATAGCCCTTTGATCTAGCTCTATTCTCTTCCTATCTTCCTCTGAGTAATCATCAACATCTTTTGGAATGATGCGATTACCAGTGGCAGATGTAGTGCTTGGTATGAAAGGACCATTGACAATGGAGTCCCACATCCTTGAATCTTGACACTGATGAAGCCTTCCATCCTGATACACCATGTGTCAAAATCTTCAGGGGTGATCATGGGGGACTTGGTCAAGGTACCAGTCTCCATATCAGCCTTGGAGAGAGCAGCCATTTGAGTGAGTGGATTGTGGTGAGGAGTGAAAAACAGATTGATTAGGATGATAAGATCTCACAATCAAGAGCCTGGAGCTCTGATACTAATTGCAGGATCGATTTCGGGTGGTTTCTCTCTCAACTCACTCGTGAATCAACACTCGACAAGTAGTCTTTAAGAAGAGTTGATCACAATATAACAAGTAACAAGCAGTAAGAAAATTAACACACAAGTAATTTTCAAGGTACTTTTATATATTGCTTCTCAACTCAAAGGATTACAAGACACTTGGGACTCAAATCGCTTATCTAAAGAGTTACAGGGAGAAGATATATATAATACTACCTACAGCCGGGAATACTTTGATTCCAGCTGGACACCTCTAACCTTACATCTATACTACAAGACTCTAGGTGAGGTCTTTCAGACATTTTGCCTGAGAGTTAGTAGTCAGGACATGTCCCTGACTTACCTTGTCACCAACTAAAGTTGGTAACATGTACTATCATAAAAAGGTGAACAGTAATAAAGTATGGTCAACAATATGGCTCTTTAGGAAGATGCCATACTGTATCAGAGGTCTGCAGCGGACTGACAGGGACCATACTTTTATCTGCTGGACATAGCAATGTCTTCCGAAGGATAAAGTGCTTCGGAAGAACAATTTCTTCCGAAGGCACTTATACTTCGGAAGACTGCTTCTTTCGAAGCTTGGAGTCTTCTTTGTCTTCGGAAGCAGACTTTGTCTTCAGCTCTTTCATCAGACTTTATCTTCGGAAGCTTTCAGACTTGTCTTCAGCTCTTCATCAGACTTTGTCTTCGGAAGCTTTCAGACTTTGTCTTCAGCTCTTTCATCAGACTTTGTCTTCGGAAGCTTTCAGACTTTGTCTTCAGCTGTTGTTCCTTAGACTCTCGGAAGATCTCTTGCTTGACTTCGGAAGCCCTTTGATGTAGTACCAAAAGTGACTATGAAGTGAATTTGGTTGCACCAGCCTTATCATGATCCAACAATATGTTTTCTAAATTTATGTAATCATACTAGTTTGTTTTTATTTTTATTTTATCACACGGTTAACCTAATCGTAACATACGAGTTTGTGTTTTGTTATTTTACAGTTACATTACAACCAAACAAACAAAGAAACACAACCAAACTAACATATACAATTAATATTATCAACATTACAAATATAAAACAAACAAACAAAGAAACACAATCAAACAAACACAATCAAATACACAAGTCATCATAACTGAAACTGCATATATATATACAACTAGTTTTTACATACAAAAATAAAATAAAAACAAATATATATCTAATCAGTCCTATCTACATCGTCACTACCCTGACCTGACCCGCCCACGCCAGTGGGGCCATCACCGTCATGGCCTAACCGCCTGGGTGGCTGTGACAACAACGGTGTACCCGAGGCGGCATAGTCCGCGACCATGTGCTGGATGACCCAGTCCAGCATATCGTCCAGCCTTGTGACCCTGGCTCGCGTGTCCTGAAGCATATCAATAACATGAACAAGCAATCGCATGGCATGGTACACGCGCTGAGGATGCTGGGCGGGTCCTGGTCGTGCGGCGGAGGAATGGGCTTATCCTCCCCGCCACCAAGCGGCTCGTGGGCAACCTGAACGTGGACCTCAGCCCCCGCCAACTCGCGTGGGTCTACCAATGACTCGGGCACCCATGCCACTAGCTCATGGTATCTACTAAGCAGGTGCCACGTGCCGTCGGGGAACCTCCGAACGATCCTCATTCCAGTGGCGGTGGACCGGTTGGCCACACGCACAGGAATCGGAGGTAGCGGGAGCTGGGACATGGCATGCGCGTACCCCAGCCCCGAGCAATCCGGGAAACGATGTTCCCACCCACCAACGCCCCTCGCGCCTGCCTGTAATAATAACTAGCAAAGTAGTCCGCAAGGGCATGCGCGATGTGGTAGTGTCGGTATGTGAGTA